>CP139502.1:227223873-227519461 GCA_021014915.2 Artemisia tridentata subsp. tridentata
CTTGGTAGACATAAACGTATTCACCCCCCCTCTACGTTTTTCACAATTGGTATCAGAGCGGGTTGGCTCTCATTTTCAAAACAAATGGTTTTTAAAATAGAGTAAGATCCATGTATCAAATTACCTCTGAAGCAGAACATAATATGAAAAATGTTTCCTAAGTATACTTTGAAATTTTGTTGTTAAATATTATTTTGTATACAAGCTTGAAGATGTTTTTGGTAAATCAAGAGAAAAGATTTCTTAAAATGATTAAGTGTCAAATTGTGTGCGTAAAGCTAATTTATGAAAAACACGGGTTTTAAATGGGCGTTTGGGATAACTAGTAGTTTAGTTGAAAAATCACCTCCGTAATGTTTAGATAAGTCACATAAGTAGAAATGTTGTTAAATATGTGTAATATATGTTTAATATTAAGTCTAGCAAGTCCTACACATTTTCTTTATGTCAAAATACGAGTTTAGGTGAATCTGGTACAGGTCCCGGCGGATCCAAATCACATAAAGTGCGGATTCCTCAAAAAGGATCCGTCGGATCCGTCCATGCAGTATGCAGTTTTTTGTCAAACTTCAAAAATTCATAACTAATTAACCGTAAGTCCGTAGGAGTCGCGCCACCTATCATTTTGAAGGGAATTAAGTCTACTTTCATTTAAAAATAATATCATGGCCTGAATCTAAATTGAAATAGGTAAAACTAATCAAAAGATACAACCTGTCCAATATAGTCAGTTTTGTTTTGTCACAGTAACTTAAATTTTTGAGTCAAGCAATGTAAGTTTGTATCCTTTAAACATTGATATGATTTCTATTGAAACTAAAGAATTTGGTAATATAAAGGAAACATATCAAGCTTGGCATACATCGTCATATTTAAACGTAAAGTGACGAAAAGTATCTTTTCACTTATGCCATGCTATGTGACTATCTGTTCTAAGTTATTTGCATACATGTGATTTGCGTGTTGGTAATTGTGATTGCATTTGTTGATAGGATATACATAAGTGTTTTGCCATGACAATTATTTGCTTGTTTGATGCACAATAGGACTTTTGCTAGATCTTGTACACTAAGTTAATAAACTGTGTTTGTTTTAGATATCTTTGTTTGCATATGTTATGTGAGAATCTTACACATCTTACTTAGAAATGTGAACTAAGTGAAACTTGTTTAGAGGCTTAAAATGTATTGTTTTGTACAAACCCTCACTTAATGTGTAAACATGTAGTATCTGTGAAAGAGTGCTTGGCATAAGAAAATTTCAAACAATGATATGATGATTTGTTGTGTTATTAGGATAGAAACTTATCTTTGAATAATCATGTGAACTAACCATGTCATGCAGGACGATAACACTTAGTGTTATCAATTTTCTGAGAATAAGCCACTGTTTGGCTTAACTTCATTTATGGTAAGTTATTATGAACGGATTAAACTACGTGTGTACGTGTGTTATAATATACATTTTTAGTAGTTTTGCATTACATATTAGCTAATAGATATGTTCCAAGAGAATTTTCGGGTCTTGGTCGAAAAACGTGAATTTTGCATATCTCTCTGTTTGTTTTTAGTACTTTTGTTCAACGGATCCGACGGATCCCTCATTTTGGATCCGCCAGTTCAGAACCCACGGATTCCACGGCTCCCAAACTTTGGCTCCGCCTTTGTTTTCGATTGGATCCGTCAGTCTCAACAGTAACTTTTTCAAAATTCCCGACTAATCCCGATCCTTAGATTATTGAGTCTAGTTCTTAGGATTCTTATCACTGATGTTCACTTAAATTAGGATTAGGACATCTCACCAAACACCAAATAGGATAATCATATCTAATCACAGTTTCAAACTTCATGAAAATGCTCCAAGGTACCTTTTCGGTAAACCACTGAGTATTTGTGATCATTACACACATTCACTGCATCCTCCCGTCCTTTACTCATTCACTAGATTGATTTGTTAATTGACAACTTCCAAACTAATCCAGACTCACTGTTTGCAAATATATCATAGATTACAAACCCAACTCATGACTATGGATATTGTCTAATACTCACATATGTTGCCTGGCTTGGTTAACATGTCATCTTTCAAGACAATTAAGATTTACATCGAGTCATAACTCACACTTAGGTTATAGATGTAATTATCATGTCTTGTTACTCTTTTCTCCAAGTAGGATTGACAACTTAAGTATTTCGTCCGAAATATTCAAGTATATCTGACTTACGATTGTAGTCATTGAAAGTCATATCTGAAACAATCAACTCCCAAGTATTTTAACAATGTATGTTAAAACACGCATCCCATCATAACTAGAACATGTGTTCTTTCATCAACCCGTCACATTCAGCCCCTAGGTTTCACAAACATAACCAAACACTTCATCCGCTAGTGAACCACAAGAATTAGTATCCATTCTTGTAATCTTCAACATTCATGAAACCCAAAAGTTCATCCATAGTACAACAAACTCCTACATCACCATAATTCATGCCATTGAGTGCATTGCTCAAAAAGCCCTTAGTCCAAAACTTATACCAAATCAAATACACGTTGAATCAACTCAACAATACCTTGCTACCTATAGAATTAAAACTTCAATCATCAAATGAGCATGATATTCACATTCAGTGTTTATCAATTTCCACTAGTAGTACCACTTTCACAAGTAATCAAAGTATTAGTAATACTTTGTTACCAAGCTTCTGAATAAGTCTCGTTAACCCTTAAATCAGTATTTTAACAACATATGTTGAAATGCAATGACAACCTCATACACCCCAAGCAACAATGACACTTGAGAAGTATATATAAGAAACTCAAAGTGAATTCATCCAGTAAACTTAGGATAGGTCTATCCAAACAATTAAGCTTCATATCTTCATTTATGATGTTTCGGAAAACATTATGTATTTGGTTTTCATAAAAGGATAACATATATCCTATGCATCATTCTCTCCTTGCAACATGATCGGTTGTGTTACAAGAAATTTCATTACACCTCATTAGGCAAATGATCTTAAATATACATCTGCAAGTTCTATTAACTAGAGCTTCCCCCTCATCTTGTCATTCTTATTTTCATAAGCTTAATGACTCTATCTTACTTGTTGAAAGATACCATACGTATCTATTTCTTTTCAGCATACATTAAACCTTGGTCAAACTTTGTGCATATCTACATCTCTGGAGCATACACAAGACCTATTAAAGTTGGTAACTTTATTTAGATTCTTGTTCCAAAGAACTTTCTTCAGAACGTTCATGACATATTCCATTACCACACACAAACACATGTCTTGATCTTAGATCACTTGCATAACTCATACTTAAACTCAACTCAAAGGATGTCACCCTTTAGATCATTCAACCTTAGATTCCAAACACAATGATTAAAATCTGTTGACACATATTTGTCAAATTTACGTGTATAACATGACTAGTTTTAAATAGAAATAGTTGAGTGTCATTAAGTCATGTATTGGTAAATTATCTTGTCTTAGGAATAATTAATAAAATCACTTGCATTACATATACATGTATTGATTACATGATATTTGTTTGATATCTTAATAATTATTTGATTGATTGTCAAATGTGTAAACCTTGAAAAGGTTTTTGTCTGCATGATTATATGCTTCATGTTAACATGATTTAAATAATATGTTTATTCTTTCGTTATATGATATTTTGCAAGATTAATGTATTACTTGTTAACTCATGATATGTCATTCTTATATGATATTTCTATTTTTGAAAGCTCGTGTCTTTTGTTGACATTCGTTGAGTATTTTTCATAGGATAGTCTAAATAATGCATGTTTCTAAAATGTAGGAATTCTTTGCATGAACCTGTCGTTTCATTACTTTTGTGACCACGTCACACTATTTGTTTGCCATGTGTGCACCTATATGTCTAAGTGCTTTTTGGTATGATAAACACTTAGAAGTTGTTTTATTAATCATATAGATCATTGTGTTAATTAATGGGTAAGTATGCTTAAGTAACTAAGCCTAACTTCAAAACAATTTCACAATGTAATATCAAAAACAATGTCATGTCATCTTATAATATGATTATTTTTCTTGATGCCATGTGATAGCTTTTTGTCTGGTAGATGAATATTTGTTTTTGTTTACATAAGATGTTATAATTTCTATAATATTCACATCTTTTGTCATTAGGACTTTTGTCTTGTAGATTGATAACAAATTATTTGTTATTTCTCCTTGTTATGCTTATTTTGCATAATTGTTATCTCATTATTGCTACTTAGATTAGTAATATGTTTATGGGATCCATTTTCTTGCATATAGCCTTAAAAGCTAATAGGATTAAGTTTTAGAGGTTTGAAATTTGTGTTTGGATATCTTTCAATATACCTCTCTCCAAATCGTATTGTTGCTTCCGCTTTCCTAACAATATCTTCATCATCTTTTAGTTAAAACAATACACCTCCTATAAGGAAAACCACATGCCTCGTCGTGCGATCATCTCGCATTGATAGAGAAGAGCTACGTAACTTCAAGGATGAAGTTTTTTGTATGCTAACCAATATCCACAAAAACATTGCTAAGCTCATCGCTTTCATTAATCTGCAACATCATAAACACTTTACCTTCATTCTTCATAGATTATATTGAATGTCCACCAATTAAGGAGGAGAGAAATTTCAATCACATAATTGTCTTTTTGCATTAAAGAACATGTACTCATGTTTCTTACATTCCCAAATACCGACATGTAGGTTCAAATCACTTAGTTAAATCAGTTCACAAAATCACAAAGTGTTTTAAACCTTATTAGCTCAACATTATAGCTCTGCACCAATACCTCATTAAATAAAAACACAATCATGTGTTTGACAAACCTCTTAAACTAGAAGCCTTAAGTCTCCTTAGACTTTCTTAGACTTTGACTAGGATTAGTAAAACCAAATCAGTAGTTGTAAGTAAATACACCTTAGCTTGAACCTTCGTTTGATCAAAAACGAAAAAACATGACCAAATCAATTTCGGTCTCACGGAACCCTTCGATAAGAAGGACGGAACCAAAATCTTGGTTCCGCCCAATCCGTGGGGTACTTGGTCAGCTTTTAACCATTCAGAAACCAATAACCTTCTAGTAACCAACGAATCTAGGAGTTTCATCCCACAACTTAATTGTCTAGAATATCTTCAGTGTCTAAAACATCATAATAGGATCTCATCCTTTTCATTCTTGATACATATCAAGCACGTCATTGTCAGTACAAGCAGAACCGTCATTCTCAACACATTAGTCCAACTAACACTCTCATCACATGATGTCATTTTCATATCAGTATATGGAATCTCTATTCCAAAGTGATCATTGTATTCACTTCCTTCATTTGAGCATTTACTATGGCACGATTCATCATCTTCGGTAGATATCATAACCGTAACAGTCTTCAAATAATCTTATAGCATTTGCTATACATTAGAGTTTCTTAATTCATTGCATAACTTTCATCACCTCCTTCACTAATCATCAACCCCATGGATTAGCGAAAAACCTATTTACATCAACCTTTAGTCATCCATTAAGTTATCATTCACTAGTAAACCAACACCAATATTAACACCACTCACGTTAAGCATTTTAACTTCACTTCATATCCTCCTCATAGGCATTGTTTTGTAGGATTTTATCTTATGATATTCTTGTAAATGTAATTCTTATTAGAAGATTACACTCTTTATAACATGATTTACTAGATAATCACGATTGATATCACATTCGTATGTTGCATCATATTTTTATTTGACTAGACAATCATAATTGGTATGTTGGTTGTGATTAGATTATTAATATGTTACATAATATTTTTCTTTAAGATAAAATATATTGCACTAACCATTTCATTGTAGGTTCATCATCATATACGCTCGATCGTATATAGCATACTCATCATAGGATGAAGTTTGTATTGATTATTTTTTCTTTTATAGGTGTTGCTTAGCACTCTCAAACCAGGAGGATTATCAGTCTAGCACTCATATTGCATCGTCTATACACATTGGTCGTATATGACTTAAGACATAGCTTCTAGTGCACTAATCTTTTATTTTGTAGGTTCATCTTGACATCCTAGAGCAAGGGGGAGCTTTCGTCAAGCATTTTTTTGGATGCATCATATACACGCATTGGTGTATATCACATACTTGTCCAAGGATAAATATTATTTTATACTAACCTTTATTTTGTAGCATTTCTCATCCTTGGATCATATACGTTGATACCCTAGCAATGGGGAGTATAGATCGAGGGGGAGTATATCATATACTAAACTCATCATTTTTATAATTTCTTATCCTTGAACCGTATACGATGGTACTCTAGCAATGAGGAGTATACATCAAGGGGGAGCATATAATAGTCTAACTATTTGTTTTGTAGGATCATGCATAATCATACATCATATCCTTGTCACTCCATTTAGGGGGAGTATAAATCAAGGGGGAGCTTTAAAGTTCTCAAAATCGCATTCCGCTACGCATATCTTCTTGTTGTTTCGACAAAAAGGAGGAGATAGGTCAACATAGTCCAACATTGCTTGCTCACGTGTATCGTTGGCTATATGCATTTCATTCATCATGCATTTTTCATATATATTCTTTTTATGTTGCACACCACTAACCTTGATGTAGGTTAAGAGTCTAGCTTGATCCATGGATTCGCTAACAACCTAGGAAACGCAACAACCATAGGAAATTGGAGTAGTCTATTTAACTTCACTAGGGATGATGCAAGCTCGCCATTTCGGGGAGAAATTAAGTTAACTCCAAGGACACACCCTTTTTGCTTCGACAAAAGGGGGAGAAAGGTGTAAACGGAGAAAGTGAGTAATTACGGACACAAGGAGAAAAGGGAGAAAGGTGTAAACGGAGAAACGGACACAAGATTAAAGTAAGTAATTATGGACACAAGTAACTACGGAGAAAGTGAGTAATTACGGACACAATGAGAAAAGGGAGAAAGGTGTAAACGGAGAAACGGACACAAGATTAAAGTAAGTAATTATGGACACAAGTAACTTTTTGAATTTTACTTTCTATCACGTTTACATATTTTGTCATCATCAAAAAGGGGGAGATTGTTAGTGCAAGCAGTCTCGTTGGGGAGATTGCTAGTGCAAGCAATCTCGTTTGTTTTGATTGATGACAAACATGTAACTTGATACATAATGTAAAATGTACAAGTTACTTGTAATCTTATATTGTCTCAACATACATTCTACACCTCTCAAGTCCTCGTATGATACAACACAGGTTCGTACATGTTTGTTATGTAGCATTATGATCAGACCCTTAACAAACCATTTAGAATGTTTAAAATACGGTTAGGTAATTAAGTATTTTAAAAAGGCTAATCATTCTACTTGAAAATATTTTTTGTCTGACACCCGCGGATCCAATTGGTATAACTGACGGATCCAATTTATGGGATCCGCCAGATCCGTGGCTTGTAGAAATTGTTTTTCTATAAATAATTTTACACATGGTTTTAGTAGTACACATGGTTTTAGTCTTACACATGGTTTTAGTTTTACACATGGTTTTAGTTGTATACATGGTTTTAGTTTTACACATGGTTTTAGTTATACACATGGTTTTAGTTTTATGTTTTCCTATAAATACCTGCCCATTGTTTACCCATTGTTTAAGCATTAGAACACACATTTCCTTACTCATTTCACACACTTAGATCAGTAGCAAAACATGTAGATTCATACATTAATCACCCTTTACATAATGATCATAATGTTACTAACTTTCATTATGTTGTAAGCATACATTGTTAATGATCCTGTGAAGCAAGCTCAAGATCATGAGACATCATCCATAGCATTCCAACATATGAAGATTCAAGAGTACTTGACATCTTCAATGATTGAAGACTTCTTATTCAAGAAGTTCATATAGATTAGTCATTTATATCCATTGAACATTTATGTCATGGATCATTGTAAACATCATTTGTATCAGTGAGTGTGGTTAGTGTTTTAGTCTTCAAAACACAAAGAGTGTCTGGAGTGGTTGTACCCGTGTAAAGAACTCGGTATCTAGCTTAGTACCTGAAAAAGGTTAAGCGACGCAGGGAGTGGTTGTACCCTTGTAAAGAACTCGACATCTAGCTTAGTGTCGGTAATTGTATAGGCGACGTTGGGTTGGTTCTGCCCTGAAGTAGAACTCGGTGTTTAGCTTAGTACTGGAAAAGGAAGTATGCAACGTGTAAAGGTTTTCTCCGCCTAAGAAAGGGAGGTTGTTGATCTAGTGAAGTAACTCTCGAGTTGGGTACTCGGGGAGTGGAGTAGGGCGGAGAGGAGCTCCGTAGCCGAACCACTATAAATCATCGTGTTCGGTTTGCCCTTTCTTTTACTTATCTCTTTACTTTTATGTTTGCATTATGTGATTGCTTGTGTTGTGATTAGTTGATAATACTTATGTGACAACTTGGTAGACATAAACTACAACATACAGTTTTCATATTAGAACTAGCCAAAGTGGAAATTTGATACAACAAGTTTTAAGTTTTAAAACGGTAAACGTATTCACCCCCCTCTACGTTTTTCACAGTGTGGTCTTGCGGTAAAAGAGAACTCGTAAGGGTGCGTTGTTTGTTCTTAGTTGCAACAGGAAACCACCCACATAGGGGGTGTCGTATTTGGTTAGCGTCTCTCGGGTCGAGACCAGATATGGTGACGAATTGAGATTTGAAATTTGCTATTTAGTTGTGTCTTGGTTTTGAGACTTGATTTGCTAACTTTATGGATTTGACAGTTTTGATTCTCGGGTTTGATCTTGAAGTTTGATTAAGTTTAATGTTGTCGAGTTGGTTTGAGTATAATAAGCTCACAATAGCTTATTTGGTTGTCTTTGGGAGTCGCGGTACAAAAAGATAACCCATGTAGGGTGTTCTGGTTGTCACGGTCTAGGTGTAGCAATGATACCATGGGGTGTTTGTTTTTTCACTTCGGTCAAACCCACGAGGGTGATTGTGTCTGTCTATTTGTTCTCGAGTCAAGGGAAACACCCATATAGGGTGCGTATGTTTGTTTATGGATCTGGTCCGTTTGGCTTTGGATTTATTACTAAGTGTGTGTTTGTGATTGTACAAGTCCTTGTGGTTTCTGCTTGCGTAGGGTGCGTTTGATCTATGTTTGGTTTGCCTCGGTTCACGTACAACCCATATAGGGCGTGACTGCCTGGTGTAACACCCCCAATTTCGTGATACGCAGCGGAATTCAAACTGGGTGTTACTCGACGGCACAACAGTTATAATAATAGAAAACGATCTCTAATTGAGTCGTTTTAAAAGATTTATCATTTGAATTTTATAAATAGCAGAGTTTAGAAAATGAGGTCCCAGTAGTTTTAGAGTTTGTTAAATAAGTTTCGAATGATAATTAGATTTTAGCCTTCTATCAGTATCCGTGCCCTTCCGTGCCATCCTCGTTCATTATGGACCTGAGATAAACATGGAAAATGTGTCAACACAAAGGTTGGTGAGTTCATAGAGTTTATAAGTAAAACAGTTAATTTTAATAGTTTCAAGTTTGAGTGGTAATTGTAATAAATACAAATATCAATAAACGAATAGTGGGTTACGTTGTTATACACCCGTAGTTTGTTTGTTTGCCCTAATCGGGTCAAAGATTGTGTGAATCCATAGTGTTTGTATAATAATCAGTTGAACAAATGTTTCAAGTTTAGTAGACAGTGGGCCTCGTTGTTGCACCTATAAATTCAGTAGTGGCAGTACCGTATCATTACAGTACCATAATATTGCACTAAGCCTCTTGAAACTAAAACGTTAATGTGTGTGATATCATAAAATGATATAAGTTACTGACATTATAAAAATGTAAATAACAAGGCCCTCGGGTAGGAGCTTGCCAACTTCCTATTGTTCTCTCAAATAAAGTGCATTTGGCTATCTATCCGGCTAGCACAAAGGCTATCTATCCGGCTAACACAAATGGGTTGTCAACCTCTAATAGATCTATTTATAATATTTGCGTTCACTCGCAAGTGATTAATGGTTCATGATATAAGGGACTTTTAATGGCAATAGTGGATAACTTAGGAAATAGTAATCAGGATAGCATACAGAAAGTACTTGTGTTCAGCAAGTATTAAGTTTCAATAAATAAATCGAGTGTTTCATCAATTGAGTAAATTGTTTATGATAAACGAGTAAAATCCGTAAGTAAAACGAGCATGTATCTCCCCCAAAGAGTTCAAAATACGAAAAAGAGGGGCTATGACTCACGGTATGTAACACCCCATGACAAGACACGACTAAAAACGTGAAATTTTTTTCGCAAAAGTAAACCCGAAAACTAACCCACTATTACTCTTTTATAATCTAACAAAAATCTATAAATATCTAGACCTTGAGACTATTTTTAAATGAAACTAGACTCAATTACCTTCAAAACGACGGGTGGCGCGACCCGTAATGACTTACAGTTTAAAAGATACGATTTTTCAAAGATTGTCGAAAATCTGCCAGATGCCCTCTATCCGATCGGATGGACCTCCAACCGATCGGTTGGAAGTTTCTGTTCACCCGGATGAGTTTTCAAATCCCGTACTTGGAAACCCGACCTCCCGAACTCGGTATTCCACCAAACCTTCCAGATTTACTTAGTATATCAATAAGCTCATTTTTATACAAAAACATTTACCATTTGACCATCGGAATAGTACTTTACAAATTGACGGGTTTTACACCAAAACCCGTTTTGACCCATTTCATGACATAAGACGCATACGACTTCCCCTTCACCTCAAACTTAACAAAATTCATAAACTTAACATATTAAATCTGTTTCCCAATAAATTGACCCGCTTACAACCCAAAATGTGTAGAATTCACACTTATGCCAAACACTCTTTTAAACCTATTTCCAATACACACTTTTTACCCAAAGCACATAACAACTACATATCCATTTGAAAACATACATGACTTAACATTTCTAGAATATTGAAAGAGTGTTAGTACAAGGTCTTGACCCATAGCATTCCAAAATGGGTAAAAGAGGCTATATGCCAAACGCCCCTATAATGCTTGACTACAACCATAACCATATACCATAAAGACTTCTTGACATTTACACAAAATTAACCTGTGACCTAAACATGAACCAAGGACCATGTATGTCAACAAGACCGTTAAATAACAAAATGACCACATAGATTGAAGTATACCAAAACAAGAAAGACACTTCGGGGCTTCCAACTTCAAGCACGTTTGGTCCAAAAGATTACGATCTTCTACTACAACTTCTTCAAGCACGAAACTTCTACAACATGATCACTTAAACCTTATCCTTACCTTTACTAGATTCTTCGGTACCTATCAAGAAAACATCACAACTAAACATGTAAGCGAAACGCTTAGTAAGTACATGGCATAACAAGCTAAACAACATATAATATAAATCATACCATAACCATAACTAGTCTAACCACTAGTTAAGCTAGCGATATAGGGGCACATACCTCATGCCAACATAGTCGGCCTAAACACGATCAACCCATAAGGTTGAACCTCATCCCATAGTTAGCCCAACGACTAACTAAGCTATGCCTAGTAATGGATCCATAACTAGCTACGCACCCTATATCCTATCCTTCACCATTACCATGTATCCAAACATGATAAAGCTAACATAACACAACCATTATCATACAAAAATATGATAAAGCTAACAAAACATGTTATAACCATATACTTACCTCAATAATCCACTAACTCTTTACTTGGGAAATCAAGGCTCTATCTTCAATTGCTTCCTATAAAGGGGTTAACCCGAATTAATAACTAATTCAATATTAATTCAATAAATTACCAATCTTTAACCAATTTGCTCAATTTAATCTCTTGAACCCTAATTCCAAAATCATCAAATTACTTACTTGTGATATCTTAGAAGGATTAGAGTTGCTAGGGCTTGATTCTTTACTCAATGCTTTGATCAAAAGTACAAGAACCCACTTTGATCTTTTCCCTCTCTTTTCTCTTCCTGGATCGACACCACAACTGCACACACTCACACTCTCAAGTTTTCTAGAACACTCTCTATTTTTCTATGAATTAGATATTTAATAATTTAACTTAACTCAATTGGCAAGACTAGCCCTCAAAGTTTCATTCTTTCTATATTGACCACACATATTCACTACTTAACTCATAACACATAACTTATTATATACATATATAGTACCTTGTCAGTATATGGGTGTAACAATTCACCCCTCCTTAAAATAAGATTTCGTCCTCGAAATCTATTCTTGAAATAAATGAGGATACTTATTCCTCATCTTCTCTTCCAGCTCCCATCTAATACTTGTGCCCTTACGATGTTTTCATTTCACTTTTACTAGTGGAATTTCTTTGTTTCGAAGTTGGCTCACTTTCCTTCCTAATATCGCTTCTGGTTCATCCTTTTGTGAAAGCAATTCCGGATCAATTTCGATATCATCCAAAGTGACTACACTAGTCTCATCCGCTAGACATTTCCTCAAGTAAGACACATGGAAGGTATTATGAATACCTTTCATTTCTTCATGCAATTCCAACACGTATGCTACCTCACCAACACATTTCAAAATTTTAAATGGTCCTATAAACCGCGGACTTAGCTTTCCTTTGTTTTTGAACCTAAGAACGCCTTTCCATGGGGAAACTTTTAACATGACAAAATCACCTACTTCAAATTCGATTGGTCTCCTTCGATTATCGGCATAACTTTTCCACCTATCTTGTGCCGCCTTAAGTCTTACCCGGATCATCTCAATCTTTTCAGTTGTCACCAACACTACATCCGTGCTGGCCAATTCCCTCCTTCCAACTTCTTCCCAACATACGGGCGTCCTACACTTTCTACCATAGAGCATCTCATAGGGTGGCATGCCTATACTAGCATGATAACTATTGTTGTAGGCAAATTTATCTAAAGGCAAATGATCATCCCAATTACCTCCAAAGTCAATCATACAAGCCCGTAGCATGTCTTCTAGTGTTTGGATTGTTCTTTCGCTTTGTCCATCGGTTTGAGGATGAAAAGTTGTGCTCATATGTAACTTCGTACCAAGTTCGTCTTGAAACTTTGCCAAAAGTTTGAAGTGAAGCGTCCGTCTCTATCGGAGACTATAGAAATGGGTACTCCGTGACGCGCGACTATCTCGTTGACATAAATCTTTGCTAGCTTATGAACAGGCATATTCTCCCTAATCGGGATGAAGTGTGCACTCTTTGTCAAGCGATCTACTATAACCCAAATTGTATCGTTCTTCTTTTTCGTTCTTGGCAATTTTGTAATGAAGTCCATGGTAATCTTTTCCCACTTCCAAACTGGAATATCTAAGGGTTGGACTTTCCCGTACGGCTTTCACCTTCAAGCAAGTTAAACATCTTTCCACATACTTCACGCAATCTCTTTTCATACCCGGCCACCAATAGTTTCTTTTTAAATCAAGGTACATTTTCGTAGCCCCCGGATGAATAGAATACTTCGATTTATGCATTTCTTCCAAGAGTAATTCTTTAATGTTGCTTCGAAAAGGAATGTAAACTCTTCCATACCGTGTCTTAATCCCTCGGCTGTCTTCTTCAAGATGAGGAATGTGAGAGGCGATACGTTCTTTTTCTCGATTCTCTTCTTTCAACGCTTCCTATTGAGCTAACTTAATTCTGTCGAAAAGATCGGATGTGATAATCATCTGTAATGAGTGAATTCGTGTAACGTCACTTCGGCCCTTGCAACTTAGCGCATCCGTCACGACATTCGCCTTACCGGGGTGGTAGCGAATTTCACAATCATAATCTTTCAGCAAGTCTAACCACCTACGTTGCCTCATATTCGGATCTTTCTTATCAAGAAAGTACTGAAGGCTTCTATGATCGGTGTAAATTACGAACTTCACACCATATAGATAATGCCTCCAAATCTTCAAAGCAAAGACTACGGCCGCAAATTCAAGATCGTGAGTCGGGTATTTCTCTTCATGCTTCTTTAGTTGTCTTGAAGCATAAGCAATCACTTTACCCCTTTGCATGAGAACACATCCAAGACCAGAGTAAGATGCATCACTATAAATTACCATGTCTTCGGATCCTTCAGGTAACACTAGGATCGGTGCTTCACATAACCTCTTTCGTAAAGTACGAAAGGCTTCTTCTTGTTTCTCACCCCACACGAAAGGAACATTCTTCTTGGTGAGTTCAGTTAACGAAGATGAAATTTTGGAGAAGTCTTGAATGAACCGTCGATAATATCCTGCGAGTCCTAGAAAACTTTGAATTTCACCAACGTTTTTCGGCGCTTGCCAATTCATCATGGCTTCGACCTTTGACGGGTCAACTTTAATACCATCGGGATTAATAACGTGACCGAGGAACTGAACTTCCTGTAACCAAAATTCGCATTTTGAGAACTTAGCATACAATCTTTCCTTTCTCAACATCCTAAGAATTTCCCGAAGATGCACTTCATGTTCTTCGTTGCTCTTAGAATAGATAAGGATATCATCGATGAACACTATGACGAATTTATCCAACATCGGTCTACATACACGGTTCATGAGATCCATGAATACTGCAGGCGCGTTCGTGAGACCAAAGGGCATAACCGTAAACTCATAATGTCCGTAACGGGACCTAAAAGCCGTCTTAGGAATGTCTTCTTCTCGAACCTTCAACTGATGATAGCCCGAACGGAGATCAATCTTTGAAAACCACTTTGCACCTTGAAGCTGATCAAATAGATCGTCGATTCTTTGTAACGGGTATACATTTTTTACCGTGACTTTATTCAATTCACGGTAATCAATGCACATCCGCATACTTCCATCTTTCTTTTTAACGAACAGAATCGGAGCTCCCCACAGTGAACTAATAGGGCGGATAAAACCCTTGTCGAGTAACTCTTGGAGTTGGCTCATTAACTCTTTCATCTCGGACGGAGCAAGGCGATAAGGAGTTGTGGCAATAGGAGTAGCTCCCGGAACAAGATCAATACGGAACTCAACCTGTCTGTCGGGTGGAATACCCGGAAAATCTTCTGGAAATACATCACGAAATTCATTAACAATCGTAACGTCATTGATACTTTTCTTCTCAAAACTCGTATCTACCACGTGCGCCATAAAGGCAAGACAACCACGTGATAAATATCTCCTAGCCTTTATTACGGAACATAATTTTAACTTGCCCTCCCTTTTATCACCGTAAATCATCATTTCTCTACCGTTAGGATTTACAACTCGGATGATCTTTTGTCTACATAGAATGGCAGCATTGTGTTTGTCAAGCCAATCCATACCAATAATAATATCAAACTCTCCGAGCATTATAGGAATTAGATCAATCCTAAAAACACTCTCATCGATCTCTATCTCTACATTACGATACACATTAGACACCACAACAACTTTACTATCGGCGATTTCAACTTCTACGGGTGTCGGAAGCTTATCTAATGAAGTGGACAATTCCTTACTAAAAATATAAGATACAAAGGACACACTTGCGCCCGAATCATACAAAACACGAGCGGGCTTGGAATTAACGAGAATTATACATGTGACAACATCGGAACCCGACTTCGCTTCTTCGGCACTCATCTGATAAACACGAGCTTTAGGCTTTGAAACCTCAACCTTTTCTCCTTTGATCGAATTAAACGGCTTCGCTTGCCTAGGATTGGCCTTAGGACATTCACTTAACTTATGTCCTTCTTCATTACAACCATAACATATCACCAAAGGCTTGGTGAAATTCTTGCTAATATGGCTAGGATCCCCACATTTAAAACATCCCTTCATCCCTGATTTACATTCTCCCATATGGTTCTTACCGCACCTATTACACCGAGGTGGTAACTTCCCCGCGTTGTCCTTCCTTGTGAAATCAAATTTGCCCCGTTTACCGAATGTTGTTGGTTGTTCTAGCTTTCTTTTTACATCCTTCTTCTCCTTGCTCTTCATTCTATCCAAATCTGCTTCTCGCGTACGTGCCCTACTTAGAAGATCCTCCATGGTGGTGCACTTGAAAGGTGATACTATAGTACGAATTTCATCTTTGAGCATCCTTTGAAATTTATCAACCTTAAGCTTCTCGTTGTCAAGATACTCCGGGCAATATTGCACCATATCACAAAACTTTCCCCATAACTCATTCACCGATTCATCAGTTTGCACAAGGGTACGAAATGCTTCTCTTATTTTATCAATCTCTTCTGCGGGCGCATATTCTTTCTTAAATACTTCCTTGAATTGTTCCCACATGCACGTTTCTCTCCAAGCACTACCTTTTTCATTCGCCTTAACTTCCCACCATATTTTAGCCCGTTCACGAAGATAGTTGGTAGCAAAGTTTACCTTATCCTCCTCCGCACAACGACTAGTGCGGAAAGCCCCTTCTATATCGGTAATCCATCTAAAACTCTTTAACGGGTCAAGAGATCCCGTAAATATGGGTGGAGCACAAGCAGTGAAGTCACGATAAGTAGATTTTTCCTTCCCTACTCCGGGTCAAGAATTCGAGTCATTCATTAACTCCCCACTCTTCTTAAGTTTCCCTATCTCCTCTTGAAATATCTTTTGCAAGTTCTCGGTTGTTTTATTAACATAAAAGGGCATAGCCTTCTCAATGGCCCTCCCCACTCTATCCGCCACCAAGGTATCTAATTCTTTCAACTCCACACTAGTAAAACTTCTAGGATAAGGTTCTCCGGCATTGGCAATGACGTGTCACTATTAGAATCTCCATCATCATGCGTATCCTCATCATGGCGGGAGGAGGTCGCCCTTAACACCTCTTTATTTCGAATCGCCGCCATCTTTTCTACTATACTGAAATTAGCAATTCACACTATCAAGCATAATCATGTACATGTCGATGCTTAAATGACATATAATATATATATATATATATATATATATATATATATATTTTATATATATATATATATCCTTACACTAACATCCTAGCTCGTCACTCATGTATGGTCTAAATGATTTCAATTTCACATATGTACCATATTTTTATCACTACGGTGGCCAGGCGTAGTCATAAAAATATTTAACATACGTGTCCTTAAAATCATCCAAACAATACACAAATAACAAACACTAGTTCTAAACGCATCTACACAAGCCCTTAGTCTAGGAAATCCTAAAGTGAAATCCTAAATCTATTAGACCAAAGCTCCGATACCAAGTTGTAACACCTCATGACAAGACACGACTAAAAACGTGTAATTTTTTTCGCAAAAGTACACCCGAAAACTGACCCACTATTACTCATTTACAAGTTGACAAAAATTATAAATATTTGGACCTTGAGACTATTTTTAAATAAAACTAGACTCAATTACCTTCAAAACTATGGGTGGCGCGACCCGTAACGACTTACGGTTTAAAAGATACGATTTTTCAAATATTGCCGAAAATCTGCCAGATGCCCTCCATCCGATCGGATGGACCTCCAACCGATCGGTTGTAAGTTTCTGTTCGCCCGGGTGAGTTTTCAAATCCCGTACTTGGAAACCCGAACTCCCGAACTCGGTATTCAACCAAACCTTCCAGATTTACTTAGTATATCAATAAGCTCATTTTCATACAAAAACATTTACCATTTGACCCTCGGAATAGTACTTTACAAATTGACGGGTTTTACACCAAAACCCGTTTTGACCCATTTCATGACATAAGACGCATACGACTTCCCCTTCACCTCAAACTTAACCAAATTCATAAACTTAACATATTAAATCTGTTTCCCAATAACTTGACCCTCTTACAACCCAAAATGTGTAGAATTCACACTTATGCCAAACACTCTTTTAAACCTATTTCCAATACACACTTTTTACCCAAAGCACATAACAACTACATATCCAATTGAACACATGCATGACTTAACATTTCTAGAATATTGAAAGAGTGTTAGTACAAGGTCTTGACCCATAGCATTCCAAAATGGGTAAAAGATGCTATATGCCAAACGCCCCTATAATGCTTGACTACAACCATAACCATATACCATAAAGACTTCTTGACATTTACACATACTTAACCTATGACCTAAACATGAACCAAGGATCATGTATGACAACAAGACCGTTAAATAACAAAATGACCACATAGATTGAAGTATACCAAAACAAGAAAGACACTTCAGGGCTTCCAACTTCAAGCATGTTTGGTCCAAAAGATTACGGTCTTCTACTACAACTTCTTCAAGCACGAAACTTCTACAACATGATCACTTAAACCTTATCCTTACCTTTACTAGATTCTTCGGTACCTATCAAGAAAACATCACAACTAAACATGTAAGCAAAACGCTTAGTAAGTACATGGCATAACAAGCTAAACAACATATAATATAAATCATAGCATAACCATAACTAGTCTAACCACTAGTTAAGCTAGCGATATAGGGGCACATACCTCATGTCAACATAGTCGGCCTAAACACGATCAACCCATAAGGTTGAACCTCATCCCATTGTTAGCCCAACGACTAACTAAGCTATGCCTAGTAATGGATCCATAACCAGCTACGCACACTATATCCTATCCTTCACCATTACCATGTATCCAAACATGATAAAGCTAACATAACACAACCATTATCATACAAAAATATGATAAAGCTAACAAAACATGTTATAACCATATACTTTCCTCAATAATCCACTAACTCTTTACTTGGGAAATCAAGGCTCTATCTTCAATTGCTTCCTATAAAGGGGTTAACCCGAATTAATAACTAATTCAATATTAATTCAATAAATTACCAATCTTTAACCAATTTGCTCAATTCAATCTCTTGAACCCTAATTTCAAAATCATCAAATTACTTACTTGTGATATCTTAGAAGGATTAGAGTTGCTAGGGCTTGATTCTTTACTCAATGCTTTGATCAAAAGTACAAGAACCCACTTTAATCTTTTCCCTCTCTTTTCTCTTCCTGGATCGACACCACAACTGCACACACTCACACTCTCAAGTTTTCTGGAACACTCTCTATTTTTCTATAAATTAGATATTTAATAATTTAACTTAACTCAATTGGCAAGACTAGCCCTCAAAGTTTTATTCTTTCTATATTGACCACACATATTCACTACTTAACTCATAACACATAACTTATTATATACATATATAGTACCTTGTCGGGATATGGGTGTAACACGGTAATCCGTAAAAATTTAGAGTACTTGTAAAAGTAAATGAAAATAGTTAAGCATGTATCTCCCCCAAAAATAATTTAAAACATATAAAAGTAGGGGCTATGAAACTCACAGTAATATGTAGAAGTTTAGAGTACTTGTGAAAGTAAATGAAAATAGTTGAGTATGTATCTCCTCCAAAAATAATTCAAAACGTATAAAAGTAGGGGCTATGAAACTCACCTTGAACTAATGATATCAAAACGTATAACAGAATCGATGTATAGGCGGGGAAAGCCTCTACGAGCAACCTAGAATATAATATTATGTCTTAGGTTCTAAAACAACGAAGTGAATATATAAACATGTCTTATATAGTTATTAGAGTAAATTGCAAAAATCATCCTTGTGGTTTGGCCAAATTACACATTTGGTCCCTGTGATTCATTAAGTGCAAAAATGGTCCGGATTTGGCACTGTTTCATGCACTTTTGGTCCCCCATGTTAACCGGCATTAAGTGAGTTCCGTTAGCACTTACACGTTAGCCCTTAAGGCTAACAATCGTTGCAGCGCCCGTCCTTTAAACTAACGGCCAAACCACAAGGACTATCTTTTGCAATTTACTCTTTTTTTTTTATTTCTTTTTTTTTTTTTTTTTTTTTTTTTTTTTTTTTTGAAAATTTTTTTCGTCCGAAAAAAGTTTTTATATAAAAAATATATACGAAAAAAGTTTATAAAAAAGTTTTTATATACGAAAAAAGTTTTTATATAAAACTTTTTTATATAAAAAATATATACGCAAAAGTTTTTATATACGAAAAAAGTTTTTTATATAAAACGTTTTTATATAAAACACATTTTTATATAAAAACTTTTTTATTTTTATATAAAAAACATTTTTATATAAAAACTTTTTAATATAAAAACATTTTTAGAACATATAAAAACGTATATGTTTTTTATATGTTCCAAAAAAACTTTTTGTGCCAAAAAAGTGTTTTTTTTTCCCAAAAATAAAAAATTTTGAAAAAAAAATACTTTATATAAAAAACGTTTAATATAAAAAAGATTCACATGACGAAAAAAAGTTTCAAAAAAGTAATTTCGGAAAAAAAAATTCACATGACGAAAAAATTTGAAAAAACAACCGACGAAAAAAATTTTCAAAAAAAAATCGAAAAAAAGAGTAAATTGCAAAAATAGTCCTTGTTGGTTTGCCATTAGTGTAAAGGACGGGCGCTGCAACGATTTTTAGCCTTAAGGGCTAACATGTAAGTGCTAACGGAACTCATTTAACGCCGGTAACATGGGGGACCAAAAGTGCTTGAAACAGTGCCAAATCCGGACCATTTTTGCACTTAATGAATCACAAGGACCAAACGTGCAATTTGGCGAAGCCACAAGGACGATTTTTGCAATTTACTCTAGTTATTACATTAATTATGCTTGGATACTTAATGTTTGTAAAGTTGTATAAGTGTTTAAGTCTAGTTTGGGATTTTTATTTATTTAAGTTTTCCCTTCTAAATCTACCCGTTATTTCTAAACCGTAAATGATCACGACTCGGTTTTTACGTCTTCGGAAATGTATTTAAATGAACTTTACAGATTTGTAGGTCCCACTGCCCCGAAAGTTACTTAACTAAGGTCAAATTACTAATTTACCCTTTTATATACATGTTGTTGGTTACAGCAACTTACAGTCTCGCGGAAATGGCCATAAGTAGGTCTATACGACTCCGTTTTATGCCCAGTTTTTTGCCACGCTTAAGTTAGGATATTAGCTAAAACTTTTATTTTTTGACCAACAGGGGGTTCTAGTCAAGCTTTATGAGTTTTACCCGATTGAAATATGTTACTCAGATTTTGACACTTGTTACCATTTTGGCTCTAATTTATTCATACGGATGAGTTACGGGGTGAGCCAAGCGGCAAAATGACCAAAAGATAAAGCACTATAATCATATATTTTTACTTATGATCTAAGGTTCACTGATCTAGCCCAGATTGCCCGTTTACAGCCCCCTGTCCAGAAACTGTTTTGCGTTTAAAGTCCTTACGATATTTCTAGCGTTTTAATCCAATTTACCAAGCATAATCAAATATAATAAGCATATATAACATATTAAATACATGAAATACTAATATTTACAGTAATCAAAGGTAAATCTAGGAGTTTACTTACAATCCTTATGAAGAACTAAACAAGAAACAATGAACTAGAACACTAAACTAAATCCTTCAATCAAAAACCCTAGCTTTCAATCCTTCAATACAACTCTTGCAAACCTTTGATAGCCTTGATATAACCCTTGTAAAATCCTTTTAATCTTAGCCCTAATCACCTTGTATAGCTCTTAATCCAACCATGGAATCATCAAAGTAACACTAGTTTTATGTAGAGAATAACTAGGCCTTCATCTTCTATGTATAACTTGGAACATGGAAATCAAATGAAGAGTGTTTGATGTTGTTGGTGAGATGAATGACTAAGAGAGGGGAGGAGGGTATTTATAAGGCCTTGAATAGGTTAGTTTACACTAAGGTATGGTCTAGAATGAACAACATGATGCATACTTGGTTGATTTTTAGCCTTAAGACTTTCTATGGCTCCTAATATAACACATGATGCTCTAAATGTTTCATAGCTCTCACCAATCCACCAAGGCCTTGGTGAATCACTATATACACGTTCATACTTAAGTAGGAGGGACTAGTTGGATAAACTTGGTATTATATAAGTTACGGAGTGAGTTTTGGTCCCGTTAATCGCTACCTGTAAGCCGTTAAGTCACAAAACTTTAAACCGGGTATCCTAAAAATATGAAGCTTCTAAGAAATGTTAAAACATATCAATATACTCTAAAAAGTATATTAAATGAGTGAAAAGTTTTATTGGGGTGCTTAATTGTCGTAAAAACCTAAAACCGTAGGCTTAAAACGCGTAAAACGCAAAACCGGAAAATGTAAATTTCCAAAACTCTTGAAAATGTCATAGGAGTTAAGGAACAAGGTGACATGGTGTAAAGTTGTTTGATCCATAGCCACAAGGTTAGGGTTTGGTTCGAATGGTTAAAAAGAGAACACCTATGTGTATACTTGTTCGAATTTTAGCCTTTTGGTTTGAATGGTTTTAAAAGAAACCATGTGTATAGATTGATAAAATGGACCAAGGTGTAGAAAATCAAAGGGACATGGTGATGTGGCTACATTATGCTCATACATTTTCATAGTTGATGTTCTAGTTTATTTAGAAACTAGTTACGGTTAGTTTGGTTCTGTTTTGGTTCCTTTCGAACTAGAAAGGATCAAGGGTGACGTTTTAGGCTTAAGATACTTGTACCTAGGCTATAATATGTTTTATTTTAGGTTTAGAAGTGTAGTAACCTTAGTTGGAGTCCTTTAGTTAGGTTTAGTTATGTTTAGTTAGGTTTAGAATAATAAAAGTATAGATTTAGGTTTCATGCTTTAAGCACTTGTACTACAAGCATTAGGAACTTGTACTTTAAGTTTGTAAATTATAAGAAAGTCCAATTTAAGGCTTGTGCATTAAGGAATTGTATTATGTTCTTTATAATAGGTACACTAAGGTTTATAATAGATTTTATATTAATAATTAGTTTCCATGCATTAAGGACTTGTACATGTGCAAGAAAGACTTGTACATTTATATTTTATAGAAATCATGTACATATTAATTAGGTTTTGTGATTTTATTACATAAAATCATAGAATTGTGAATTTAGGGCTTGTAACGGGAAGTAAAGTAAAGTTTAGGTTTCCGTGCTTTAAGGGCTTGTACATTAGCTTTAGGGTTTTGTACTTTAGAGTTTGCACTTTATGGGTCATCAGTGCACTTTAGGGGTCCTCAGTTCACTTTAGGGGTTATAGTGCACTTTAGGGGTCATCAGTGCACCTTACGGGTTATAGTGCACTTTAGGGGTTTTGTGAGAACTTTAATAGATAGCAAACGTTTAGTTTAAACGTCTAATAGTCGTGTGTTAACGAAATAACGTAAAGTGGCAAATAAGAGTTGCAATCTTTTATACTTGACATATAAAGAATATTTATTTGTAATAAATATAAGGCACGTTGGTATTGATGAGCACGTTTATTAAGAATGTGAGTTACGTCACATTAGTTAGTTGTTGTGATTAGATAAACTGATAACGTTTAATTAAAAAAAAATAGACGTAGAAAATGGATAAGTATTCTTTCGTTAGAATATTAATACAAGTGAAAATTTACCGGTGGTTACACCTGGTCTTGGTCTAGTAAAAAACAAGGTAACAAAAGTGTGTCTGAAATTTTGAGTTGTATTGTGATATAGAATTGTGGCAGTCATGGGTGCGTTTGGTTATAAGACTAGGCTGAAGCCTAGTAGTAAATCATAAGGGTTGCGTTTGATTATTAATGGGCCGAAGCCCATAATAAAAGATGTGAGTGCATTTGGAGGGTATATTGGGTCAAGCCCAATGAAAACTAACAGGGAGTGTTATGTTAATTAGGTCAACTTGTTGTTATATGTTAACAAAAATATGAGTTTTGAGATTTGACTAACGAGTATTACTTTGTTTTTGTCTTGTGAATATTGGTACGTTTCGAACATTGGGATCACGATATGGATTTTGATACGGATTATTACTTGACATATGGGACGTATACTGGAATTATTAATATTTGGACTATTGGACGATTATTAGACTTTGTGCTGATATTCATTGGACTATTGGACAATTTGGACATATTGGACTTGAAACGAATACAATATATTAGACTCAAGAAGAATTTAATATATTTGATTCGCAGCAAATATACAATAAGGAAATAATGTCTAATAACCAAAGAATAATTTTTTTTTTTTTAGTTTTTATATTTAATTGGCTTAGGAAATTTAATTTAGTAAAGTCACAATAATTTAGGAACGTTGTATAAACGGACGCGTAAAGCCGAAGCTTATAAAACGTTTCAACCTAGTATCTTTATTTTAAATGACTTTTATTATAAATATCTAAATGACTATTCTAAGCTATTTGAGATTATGGGGAAAATACCGAAACTACCAATTGACCTATTTTAGGTACATAGTTATGTGTCGTCATTTTTTAGATTTGCTTTGATTAGCTTGAGTTTTGTCATTATTTTTCACGACCATGTCGATGTCTTTTCCTTTTGGGCGTGAGTTGTGTTTTGAGTCTATGTTTTCTTACCACTACACGAAACGTTGATATTAAACCTTTACAAGTAATGATATGAATAATCCACAAAAACTACGACACGTTGTCTCTTGTAGACTTAATTATTGTACGAGACGTATTTCGAGATTACTGTATACGTATTAGGTTGTGCCGATCCCGTACCGTTGTGCCCGTACCGCTTGGTACCATTATGCCAGTCTCCGGATACCGTTGTGATTAGCTCTAGATGACAGTTGTGTCAGTTGTGATATTTGCTTTGCTGTGGCTAAGGTGAGTTCATGGCTCCTACTTTTACTGGTTTTATAACTGTTTTGAGCGAGAATACATGCTCGTTTTTAACTAAACTTAATGGTTGTTTATTTGGATACATGAGTTGTTTACTCAAGACTTGACTGGTTGGTTGAAATATTGGATTTGGTTATGTGAATGCGTTAAGTGATTACCTGTTGCTTATGTGATTATTTCCTCATGGACCTGATATGTTTTGGGGTAAAATATATGTGAAACCTGTTTATTGATTTGACCTGAAAGTGTGTTTGTGGTTATGAAACTGTTACGCGAGCAGGCTAAGGTTATTGTTATATGTCTGCAATTATGCAGAGTTATTGTTATGTGTGCTGCAATAGTGCAAGGCATTACTATATGGTGCACCGATAGCGGATTATTGTTATGATATGAGACACTCCTTGAGTGCGGCTCATGACTTGGTTTATGTGACTTAGCCAGCGTAACATATAAATTTACGTGACACTATATGAGTGTAGTACCTGTATGATTGATTATGGTTCAAGTTGTTTGATTATGGATATTATTTGCGGATTTGGTTTTGGGAACTATGAATTTGGCAGTGTGAGCCTACATTATATTTGATCTGTTGGGAATGATTAATTGAACGCGAAAACCTTATGGTTCAACCATATTGTTTTAAACTAAAACCTATGAACTCACCAATCTCGTGTTGACACTTTAGCGTATATTCTCAGGTTTGAGGCGATAGCTTATTTCTGGAGGTGCTTGGCAAGGGGCACGGTCGTAGACTACTCTAATATATTTGGGACCGCTTAAATCCTTTTATGGGCCTGTATTCCGCACTATATTTTGAATGATGTAAACTTAATGTTTTGATAATGAAATTTTCTTCCAAACAGTTGAAGTAAAACCGTTCCTTGTACCTTGTGTTGTGATACCAATTTAGTAGCACCCCAGTGACGTTTTCTTCCGCTGCAACCCGATTTTAGGGGTGTTATAGATTGGTATCAGAGCCTAGGTTATAGAGAACTGGGTATATTTTTAAAACCTAGACTATAACCACTTTTTTGAAAACTTAACTCTATGACCGCTACATGCCTGCCTGCCAAGCCGAAGCCTCATTGATGATTACGTTTGATGGTATATGTGACGAGATAATTGACGATATATTTGTTGAGATGTGTGCCTTGCTAGTAGATGATTTATATCCACCTATTTTAGTTGTTTACTATAACCATTTTCATATGCTTATGTACGCACTGAACCTATCACGGAGTTACGCTATTTCCTTGCGTAATATCATTATTTGATTTCGCGTTTGGACACTTGTCATGGTTTTTCGGGCGATTTTGGATGTAAGGGACATATTACTAGTGTAACTAGGTCGAGTATTTCAAAATTCATTGAACCTCGGGTGAATATAGACTGATCACCTATATTCAACCAGGGACAGTGGGACATAGCCTGATCACCTATGTCCGACTCAGAGGTGAATTTTGCGATACTTAGAGTAGTTATAACAGAATTATGTTCAGGCTGATTTTTGATTTTGGGAATGGTAAAGTTTTGCGTGTGTACACGGACATTGAATATTACTTCCACACACACGACACACTGGCATCACAACACCTCATGAACCATAATACTCCTGGCACTGCTATACTTCTCCGTTTATATGAAATTTTTGTTTGTCGCCGTCTGACCGTAATTTAACTCATTGAGATTGTAATAAGCCCATTTGAGCTTATTGGAGTGTCTGGATTTGATTTTGGCTACGTTTGGATTTGGTTTTGGCTACGTTTGGATTTGGTTTTGGCTATGTTTGAATTTGGATCGCTTGATTTTGTGATTTTGGACCTCATTCCGGATTTGGATTTGTTATTCATCTTTGTTTTGTTGTGGTTTTGTTACAGTCACCACTACCCTAAGCCCTGTGCTTAATCGATGTTGTTCAATCGAAGTTATTCAATCAATGTTGTACCTTCCACGTTAAGTACTATGTACATTACTGATTCAACCGACTGATTGCTAGTAGCAATCAACATCCTCCCTCAGAGTTGTATCCTGAACTCGCCAAACTCTCCATTTGGCAGAGATTCCACGCCCACCAGAAATCTTAAGACCTTAAGGAGTAACCTGAACCGCGTTCCTTGGGACAACCACCTAACCTTTCTCTCGTCCCTCGAGAATACCAGTTATCTTTGCTACCCTCTTATAGGATAATAAACTGTTTTGCCATTAATTTACAAACTGCCTTTGATTTTTCTACCGACCATTTTTCGGTCATCCTACAAAATGTTTTACTGCTATTTCACGAAAATCGAAATTTTGATCTTACTACCATTTTATAAATGGAGAACTTCTTTCCTGTTACCCTATAAACTATTCTACAAATCGTTTAGCAAAACGATTTCATAAAACGCTTTGCTGCCTTGCTACGATGTTATGAATCAAACTGAAAATCAAAATTTTGACTTTGCTACAATTTTATAAACGATGAATTGTTTTCCCATTATCCTATAAGCCGTTTCACAAATTATTTCACAAATCATTTTGTAAGTCGATTTGCTGTTTTTGCTACTATATCATAAGCTAGACCTCAGGAGCGAATCCCGCACCTCTACCTGAGTAATCGAGTGTGGCAATGGATGGAATAGACACCTTCCGTTGGCCAAATCCTCTTATAACAATACCTACGACTCCAGTATTTCAACGGCACCGTACGAGGCACCTTATGGTCGCAAGTGCCAATCGCCGACTTGATGGGCAGAAGTTGGGGATACCCAACTTACTGACCCAGAACTTGTTCATGAGACTACCGAGAAGATCGTTCATGTAAAACCCTAAATTTTCAATTCATTTGAATTCCCATTTTTCCCTAAAAAAAAATTGAACTACAAGATCCTAAAATCCATAACATAAGTATATTGAACTTGACACACTCATGGTAATCTAAGGTTTATATCACACGATTTACATAGGTCCAAAAGGAAATAAAAAGTCGTACAGAACATGGGTCTAAGAATATGTCTACATTCACAAATATTTGAAAAGGAAGAACTTGGTCCCATTTGACCCCTATTACTGGGCCAAAAGTCCAGCCACAATCCCCTTTATTTACTCCTTATATCACCTAATACATCATTTCAAGATTCACTCATAAAACCCAAGTAACAAACCTAAGTGGCGGCAGCAGAATCCTACTCCCATTCAAGTGGCACAAAGGTAGTACAAGGAAGGCGTGAAAGGGCTAGACAAGCTGTGTTTAATCGTGGTTTTGGTACTGTGTTCAAAAGGCGTTGTTTTGGTTCGAAACCGGTTGGTTGTTGGGTCTTTATTCTGTTTCTCTCTTCTAAATTGACACAAGGTATCACTCTTTTTGATCTTGTTTTTTTTCTCGACCTGAACCCATGGAACAGGATAAATATTAACCTAAAAGCCAAGCTATACTTTTAACCTAAAATGATGCATGTTAACGCCTGGAATGATGAGAACAAGAGACAAAAGAAATAATAAAATGTATGTTGACATGTATAACCTTAATCTGCTAATGAATCAGTTTATTTAGAACTTATGAATCTAGTATTTGGTCATTGTTGAACACTATAATACAACATGAAATCTGGTATTCAGTCGCATGAAATGAAAATATATGTAGGTCGATATATAAGGTTTAACATTGTTGTTTGAATCTGAAATATAAACATGGTCTGATCTGTTTGTACGAGTAATGAGACACCCAAAACACAAAATAAAATCATGAAATGATGGGGCTTATATAGATCAATAATTGGTAGTAGTCTGCTGTTCGAACCAATAGATATGTAAACTGAATATCTGGTAATTGAAGCGTGTTATTGTGTGATGTGTATGCCGAGTTGAAAGGGCTGAATAATGAGGTGTAGTGTCATAAAAACGTGGTATGAATTGAATATAAAAAGAATAGGTATAAGGCGTGTATTGGGTTGAATTCATGTTTGATTTTATGTCAATATTGGTCTCGTTAGAAAGATTGAGTTATGTGGCGATCTAAAAGGGATAAAAAGGATTCAAATGGGGTCTGTGGTGTGATTTTATGCATGCATGAATTGCGACTAAATATGATAAGATGTTGGTGTCATATAGGCCAGGAAGGGAGGCGTTGTGTGTGTGTGTTTTGGGGTCAAGAAGAATGGGTCGAAAAGATGTTTTGATACATGGTTTTGGTGTTGTGTAAATGGGTAAAATAAAAGGACATAAGGGTCGAATGAGTTAGGCTTAGTTGCATGAGATATTTAATGAAGTGACTAAAATATACAAATGTTTTGAAGGATAGTCGCGAGTCGTGTGTTATGCATGTGATAATAACATGTTTTGGTCGTCGCGGTCTAAGATTAATGTCAAGAATACGTTAATAAATTATAAACGACGGGGTCTAAAATTATCATCTTAATATAAATAATAGCATAAACTTTAAAATAATTTTATTTGACATTTTAATATTTAATTTTAATAATTTAAATTTTGACCCTAAACTTTACTAAATTGACATAATTAACCCTAAACTATTATAATTGTCATTTTAACTCTTAAATATTATTAATTGTCAATTATAACCTTAAAGTATTAAATTACTATTCCGAGAAACTTTTAATTATGGAGACTTTCCAAAAATATAAAGTTACTAAAAATAGAAAGCTTCTAAAAATGGAAAGTTACTAAAAAGGGAAAGTTTCCAAAAATAGTAAGAAACCTCGAATGAGAAACCATAATAACTATACGTGGTAAACTCCTAAAATAAGCTGCTAAGTAATGCATTATCATTAAATTGTATAGGTTCGGTGAAGAAGGAGTTGCTCCAATCTTTATGTTTTCTGTTGTATTTGCACTTGCGGTCTAAGGTACAAATATTCTGACCTTATCTCTTAAGGTTTCTCATGATTCGTACACATCTTTTGATATTAGTTTTGATTATGATATCCTTGATCTGAGCCTTTATGATATGGCTTTCTTATATGATCTATACCTTTGCTATGCACCCTTAGATATATGAACCTTTGCTTTGAACCTTTGATATGAACCTTTGCTTTGAACCTTTGATATGAACCTTTGACATTTGGACTTTGATTATGACTCTTTGATGACTTAGACATTTGACTTTGATATGATATTACATTTGAACCCTTCAGTTTGATACCCGAGCCAATTTGTTTCCTAGCCATGAAGGTAACATGGCCGTGTCATTGATGCACCAATGGAATGACTCTAGTGTGGTCGAGTGATGTTCCACACCGTCCCTTTTTATTATGTATTATGTTTGGCCACTATTTTTGGTGACTGGTGTTGTGTGCAAGACACGCCTTTCACAATGCAGGGGCGTATGGATGCATCCTAGATTTGCTTTGTAGTGGATATGACATGAAATGATATGATTTGATTTGGTGATTGATGATGTGTGCTATACACGTCCTTCACATATTTGAGAGGTCGCTCCCCTATGGTTACTGATGATACATTATGATTATGATTTGATTTGTTTGGGCTCGGGGATTGATTACTGACCATTCCTTACACTTTGATATTCATTTATTCATGCCTTCTGTTTCCCCAATACACCATATTTTATTCTTTGTTCCTTATCTTTTGCTTCGTTTATATATATCTGTTCACTGGGCTTTTTAAGCTCAGCCGCATTTTCTTTTCCTGCGGCAGGTTTTAGTAGGAAGCTGGGTTATGAGTGGAGAGTACCTTGGACTTAGAAGACTATGCTTTGATAGCTATTCTGGATTAGAGATGACTAGATGTGATTACATTTTTAGACTTAGAATTTATTGTTGTTCTCATTTGTAACCTTGTATTTCAGAGTTTCCTTTTGTAAACTTTGAAATTCATTTGTATTATTTAAGTCATATGCTTGTGTTTGCTTTGATATGTCACCATAACGTAATACTTCTACCCTTATCGGGTTGGGGTGTTACAATTATGGTATCAGTGCCCAGGCTGCGACTTGTAGTACATCAAACCTTGACCTGTGAAGTTTGGACCATTAAGTTTCCACTGTAGGCGCTCATAAGACAACCTTTGAGAATTTGCTTTAGGATCTCCCCATAGGAACATAAGTTATAACCGGTGAGGAATGGATAGACTAGGACATCTATGTAAGTAGCATTGCCTCCGCATCACTCTGATTCGTGCCTCTGCACTTAGCTACGTCTTATAAGAACTTTGATTCGGAGATTAGAAAGTTTTGAAACCTAAGCTTAGTAACTAAGTACGTTTGGAATACCTCGGGAACTACATGGATACCTTACACCATTTAAGTTTCACTTCCTGATTCTGATCTCCATCTCTGATTTGTTTGATAAGCAATTTGATACCTCTCCGACTATCCCGAAGGTCATTCAACCATAATGTGTTTGACACATTCTATGAATTCATTACTCATGCCAGATATGAAATGTATCATCTGATACTACTTGAATCTACATAATCCATTACTACTCCTATGAGAACTCTGGTAATTGTTAACCACATATATAAGAGGATTTGATCCCTTCCTACGAATGATGAATTCTGTCTGCCAACCAGTCCCTTTGGAAGGATATGATGTTATTACTATCTCAGAATGGATTTGTTAACTGAGCACGATGATGCTGACAACTGATATCCCATACATCTCACTTTTGACAACCATACGATGTTCGTATTACCAATGATACACACTCTACCTGTCACTCGTGCTAAGGAGCTAACAAGATTCCAACACCTTGAATAGTTCGCTTATCTATCTCAAACACTTTGATGAACCATGTACTTGACTCTGATATATGAACTATCCATCTGGTTGACGACCGTATTCGTGCTATGAATCCATTTACTTTTGATATATTTGATTTTTAAGTCTTTTGGTTATGGATTGGCTGGCCCTCATAAAGCTACCATGGACTACCATATCCGATATGTGACCTTTAACAATCTACTTCATTTTACTTTTGATTTGATGACTTTCTACCACTTAAGTCTGTTAAGATTAATGCTGCTATGGAAACACTTACTCCGATCTCATTTGATTGTCAAATTTCTCCTGACACCTATTAGTATCCACCCTTGGAAAGCTCTGGCATTGGAAGTATTTTGTTGTACAAAATTTTTCTGGTGATTTCTGATGAACCTCTTGGGATTCCCTCCTGCTTGGGAAGTAGAGTTGACATTGAACTGATCTCAGTTGACGAAACCATGGTGTCATAGAAGTTGAAGGAACTGAAGGAATATGATTTCGTTCACCCTAGTGGTCCCCTTGGGGATGCTCCTGTTGGTTTATGAAGAAGAAAGAGGGAAGTATACGGTGGCGTATCGACCATCGTGAACTCAACCGTGTCACTATTCGTAATCATTATCCATTTTCGCGTATCAATGATTGATTTGATCTACCTCTGGAACTCTGTATCAAATGGCCTCATTTAGATTTGAAGGACTGAGGAAGCAACCATAAGAACTCCTAAGAAGGGGGTTATTTAACCGAGAGTAACCTCCGTGAAGTATTTTAGTGTTATTCGTGAAAAAGGAGGTAGGTGACGTAAAGTGGAGTGAAGTTTCCTCAAGATGATTCCTGAATATGCTTTTGTACTCGTTATGATTATCATGAGCTTTAATGACGCCAATGGTATTGGCTAATATATCAACTATTTTTACGCATCTGATGAAATCATGTCTTTCGCGAGTATTTGGACAAATTGTCATAGTATGACAGTGTGTTTGTGTTCAGAGACGAAAGAGGAACATGTAGATCATTTTCGTATTAAGTAGAATGACCCTTTTTTCTGGAAGAGTAGATTTGATTGGCGTTCAGAGATTGTAGCAGACAGCACTATCATGTGTCCTGCAAAGACAGAGTTTCCCACAAAAGGACCAAGATTGAAGACAGTTATCGGAACTAGAAACCTTGTTGAAGAGTAGTAGGAGATTTTGGCGACAGGCGTTACCATGGAAGAGGCATATAAGAAGAAGAGAGAAACTGAGAAAGGACTCGATTAATTCATGCAGCACTTGGAGATTTCAGTTGGGCATCAAGACAATCAGACCATAGGGGACGAACTATTCACCACATAACCTGGAGTCGACAGCAGCGGTGTTTACCTTAAAGCCTGGAAGACATTGCTTGCGAGACAAACATGGTGGCGAACATAGAAGGAGAATGAGATCGAGTTGGCAAATTTCGAACTGTGCTAGAAGACCTGTTGACGACACGCAGTCTTGTTTCTCTATTCCTTTTAGTTGTACTAAGATGAATTGATAGCAGAAGCAGGCTTGCGGATGGAAGGATGCACAGTGATCATGTCAGAGATTCACGTTACTACACGACAGTTTCAAGAAGAGGTGCCGAAGGCTTGAGGGACCAGACTCAAGTTTATAACTCCTTTTCACCTTATGATCAGATGGACAAGAGTAGACAGACTACTCAGACTCGGAAGAAATTTTGAAATTTTGTATTTGAACGGACGAATTTTGAAGCAAACATTTGTGCTTGGATGAGTTGATTCTGTGAAGGATGAAGCTATTAATGACATAATTCACTCCCTCTTAACTTACTTAAGTTTCTGTTATCTGATGATAAGATCCTTTGAATGATTCAGGTTCTCTGTTAGTATTTCCGTTCTGTGTTCATTTTGCGTATGTTGGATGACGGTTTCGATATGAGAATTTTGATGATTTGTGGAAGACCTGACGCTTTTGGCGACGTGCTACATTTGATGATATCTACTAGATTCCGTTACGTTATTTGTATGTTTTGTTTCTCTGATTCTGAATCCGTAGTAATGTTTGATTCGGGCCAACCCTAAGATATAGAATGGATTGTTAGGTGGTTGATAGGATGCTTATTCACGACTTGAGATAAAGTATGACCATCATGAAGGTATACTCATATGATGCTAGTATTATGACGAGTAGCTAACGTGATAATACTTACGTCATATGACCTACCCTCATTGTGATCATAGGATGTTTCGAGGAGTGCCTTAGAAGCCTTAGAATTTCTAATATCTGATTGAGATTATCTGCGTTTAGTGAGACTTTAGATTCATTCTACCTATGCGTTTAATATGCTTTCATCTTTATACGGCTTGATACGTTTGGATACTCGACATGTGTGTGTTGATCTCTGTGCTTCTGATAAGAATCTTAGGTTCTATTGTAGAGCTTTCTGCCGTCTGTTTTCTGTCAGTATGGATTCGATCTGTTACCATGAAGGAGTACACCTACGTTTTGCTATATGTACGTTTCGCATCCGTTGAATAGGTTTCATTATGATCTGCTATGAGTAGATATGAGACTTTGGATTTTGAGGAACAAGACCTGTTTGTTTATGAGAACACCTTTGAAAGGTTATACTGAAGACGAGACTATTTGAGAATCTGAAGAGTTAAACACATATATTACTCTCATGTTTGCTACAATTCGATACGTTCTCATCTGATTTGTCTATTTCTATTCCACGGACAAAATATCCATCAATCCTACATCTTCCTTGTATCTCTTCTGAGGAGATACGATTATCATCCATTACGTTTGGTATATTATTCTTTTGATTTGTATCCTGAACGATATGTCTTTTCTGAGGAAACCGAAGCTATTTGATCGACAAGATAGGGTCATGAGAAACAAGTCATACACACTTCCGTTCACAGTCCGTTGTGTTTCCGTTTTGTTTTCCCTCTAATTTCGAGGATGAAAATTTTATTCTAGAGGGGAAGAGTTGTAAAACCCTAAATTTTCAGTTCATTTGAAATTCCCATTTTGCCCTCAAAAAAAAAAATTGAACTACAAGATCCTAAAATCCATAACATAAGTATATTGAACTTGACACACTCATGGTAATCTAAGGTTTATATCACACGATTTACATAGGTCCAAAAGGAAATAAAAACTCGTACAGAACATGGGTCTAAGAATATGTCTACATTCACAAATATTTGAAAAGGAAGAACTTGGTCCCATTTGACCCCTATTACTGGGCCAAAAGTCCAGCCACAATCCCCTTTATTTACTCCTTATATCACCTAATACTTCATTTCAAGATTCACTCATAAAACCCTAGTAACAAACCTAAGTGGCGGTAGCAGAATCCTACTCCCATTCGCGTGGCACAAAGGTAGTACAGGGGAGGCGTGAAAGGGCTAGACAAGCTGTGTTTAATCGTGGTTTTGGTACTGAGTTCGAAGGGCGTTGTTTTGGTTCGAAACCGGTTGGGTGTTGGGTCTTTATTCTGTTTCTCTCTTCCAAATCGACACAAGGTATCACTCTTTTTGATCTTGTTTTTTTTCTCAACCTGAACCCATGGAATAGGATAAATATTAACCTAAAAGCCAAGCTATACTTTTAACCCAAAATAATGAATACGAGGAAGGGTTTTGATCACATAAAATGATGCATGTTAACGCCTGGAATGATGAGAACAAGAGACAAAAGAAATAATAAAATGTATGTTGACATGTATAACCTTAATCTGCTAATGAATCAGTGTATTTAGAACTTATGAATCTAGTATTTGGTCATTGTTGAACAATATAATACAACATGAAATCTGGTATTCAGTCGCATGAAATGAAAATATATGTAGGTCGATATATAAGGTTTAACATGGTTGTTTGAATCTGAAATATAAACATGGTCTGATCTGTTTGTACGAGTAATGAGACACCCAAAACACAACATAAAATCATGAAATGATGGGGCTTATATAGATCAATAATTGGTAGTAGTCTGTTGTTCGAACCAGTAGATATGTAAACTTAATATCTGGTAATTGAAGCGTGTTATTGTGTGATGTGCATGTCGAGTTGAAAGGGCTGAATAATGAGTTGTAGTGTCATAAAAACGTGGTATGAATTGAATATAAAAAGAATAGGTATAAGGTGTGTATTGGGTTGAATTCATGTGTGATTTTATGTCAATATTGGTCTCGTTAAAAAGAGTGAGTTATGTGGCGATCTAAAAGGGATAAAAAGGATTCAAATGGGGTCTGTGGTGTGATTTTATGCATGCATGAATTGCGACTAAATATGATAAGATGTTGGTGTCATATAGGCCAGGAAGGGAGGCGTTGTGTGTGTGTGTTTTGGGGTCAAGAAGAATGGGTCGAAAAGATGTTTTGATGCATGGTTTTGGTGTTGTGTAAATGGGTAAAATAAAAGGACATAAGGGTCGAATGAGTTAGGCTTAGTTGCATGAGATATTTAATGAAGTGACTAAAATATACAAATGGTTTGAAGGATAGTCGCGAGTCGTGTGTTATGCACGTGATAATAACATGTTTTGGTCGTCGCGGTCTAAGATTAATGTCAAGAATTCGTTAATAAATTATAAACGACGGGGTCTAAAATTATCATCTTAATATAAATAATAGCATAAACTTTAAAATAATTTTATTTGACATTTTAATATTTAATTTTGATAATTTACATTTTGACTCTAAACTTTATTAAATTGACAAAATTAACCCTAAACTATTATAATTGTCATTTTAACTCTTAAATATTATTAATTGTCAATTTTAACCTTAAAGTATTAAATTACTATTCTGAGAAACTTTTAATTATAGAGACTTTCCAAAAATAGAAAGTTACTAAAAATAGAAAGCTTCTAAAAATGGAAAGTTACTAAAAAGGGAAAGTTTCCAAAAATAGTAAGAATCCTCGAATGAGAAACCATAATAACTATACGTGGTAAACTCCTAAAATAAGCTGCTAAGTAATGCGTTATCATTAAGTTGTATAGGTTCGGCGAAGAAGGAGTTGCTCCAATCTTTATGTTTTTTTTTGTATTTGCACTTGCGGTCTAAGGTACAGATATTCTGGCCTTATCTCTTAAGGTTTCTCATGATTCTTACACATCTTTTGATATTAGTTTTGATTATGATATCCTTGATCTGAGCCTTTATGATATGGCTTTCTTATATGATCTATACCTTTGCTATGCACCCTTAGATATATGAACCTTTGCTTTGAACCTTTGATATGAACCTTTGCTTTGAACCTTTGATATGAACCTTTGACATTTGGACTTTGATTATGACTCTTTGATGACTTAGACATTTGACTTTGATATGATATTACATTTGAACCCTTCAGTTTGATACCCGAGCCAATTTGTTTCCTAGCCATGAAGGTAACATGGCCGTGTCATTGATGCACCAATGGCATGACTCTAGTGTGGTCAAGTGATGTTCCACACCGTCCCTTTTTATTATGTATTATGTTTGGCCACTATTTTTGGTGACTGGTGTTGTGTGTAAGACACGCCTTTCACAATGCAGGGGCGTATGGATGCATCATAGATTTGCTTTGTAGTGGATATGACATGAAATGATAAATTTGATTTGGTGATTGATGCTGTGTGCTATACACGTCCTTCACATATTTGAGAGGTCGCTCCTCTATGGTTACTGATGATACATTATGATTATGATTTGATTTGTTTGGGTTCGGGGATTGATTACTGACCATTCCTTACACTTTGATATTCATTTATTCATGCCTTCTGTTTCCCCAATACACCATATTTTATTATTTGTTCCTTATCTTTTGCTTCGTTTATATATATCTGTTCACTGGGCTTTTTAAGCTCAGCCGCATTTTCTTTTCCTGCGGCAGGTTTTAGTAGGAAGCTGGGTTATGAGTGGAGAGTACCTTGGACTTAGAAGACTATGCTTTGATAGCTATTCTGGATTAGAGATGACTAGATGTGATTACATTTTTAGACTTAGAATTTATTGTTGTTCTCATTTGTAACCTTGTATTTCAGAGTTTCCCTTTGTAACCTTTGAAATTCAATTGTATTATTTAAGTCATATGCTTGTGTTTGCTTTGATATGTCACCATAACGTAATACTTCTACCCTTATCGGGTTGGGGTGTTACAGTTCAGATCAAAACCAAGTTGCAAGCTGCTCACGAATCGTCAGAAGAGTTACGCTGGCAAATGACGTAAACCTCTTGAATTCCCAGTTAAAGCCTAGATTATGCTTAAAAATTCACCATGAGAAGGTGTGATACGTTTAGTAAACATGGAAAGCTTAATCCTCGCTATATTGATCCTTCTGAAATCCTTGCTAGAGTTGAACCGGTAGCTCACAGACTCGAGCTACCGTCAGGACTCAGCAGTGTTCGCAACATTTTTATGTGCAATGTGAAGAAATGACTTGCTGATGAGGCAGTTGCTATTCCTCCAGGAGAGATCCAAATTGATGAATGTCTAAACCTTGTAGAGGAACCCATCGAAATCATGGACCATGAAGTCAAACGACTTTAGTAAAGTCGTATTCCTATTGTCAAAGATCGGTGAACTCTAAAAGAGGTCCTGAGTTCACGTGGGAACGTATGGATGAGATCAAGCGTAATTATTCTCATCTCTTTTCAAATCTAACAGGTAACTTGAATTGAATCACGAGGACGCTATTCCTTTTTAAGGAGGTGAGACTGTAACACCTCGCAAATTTCCAAACGTATTTTTATCCCTATTTTTCATTTACAAACCTTCCTGAACTCACTCGACTTGGAAACGTGAAGTTATCTCGCAAACTGTGGAGTTTGCACATGACGCGTAATGGCACAATCAATGATTTGATTTGATTATTTTGTTATTTGGGAGAAACTAGGTGTATGAATAGTCGATTGTATTGGAAATATTATTCTGAATGCAATGGCGTTACTCTCGTGTCTTGAATCTACCGTTTGATGGTCTAAATGTGTCTCAAATATTGCCCTAAATTGTTCCTTTTGTCATTTTAGGTACTTTGGAGAAGAAATCTGGAAAAGGAAGCATTTTGGACGTTTTTGGAGCATAAAAGTGAAGAAAACGACAAAGTCTCAAAATTATGCTGGAAAGTACCTTTGACGGCGTCAGGGATTGGTCCAGACAGCGTCAAGGCTTGGCAAAAAAGGTGGATATGAAAATTACTCATGATAAGCCAGAGAATTTCGCAAGGGAAAGTCTGACGGCTTCACCCTTTAATGTGATCAAGGTCGTCACGGCTTAACTTAAAGAGGGACGGCGTTAAGCCATATTCTGACGGCGTCAAGCTTTGATAAGCCAGAGCGGATTTTGGAGGTCTAAAGAGGGACGGCGTCAGGAAGGCCATCCGGGAACCCTAAAAGCGGCGAGGTGACGGCGTCAGGATCTATAACGTGACGCCGTCAGCCCCTAAACTCTATATATAGTTTTGCAATTTTTTGTCATTAGTGTGGAACTTATTGTGTGTAACTTTGGAGGAGAAACCCTAGACGAATTTCTGCCATTTTTAAGGGTGTTCATACCCTTGGATCTCCCATGTTTAATTGAAGATAAGTGATTATTTAATCATTCAATATGTCTATGTGTTGTTTGATTACATCTTGTTCTTGTCTTTTGATTAACATGCTAGGCTAGATTTATCTTGTGTTTGCTTAGATCTAATGAAACCTAGCTATTGATTATTGGTTATTAGTGTGTTATTAATTGTATTAGATGATTGTTTATCGATGTTAGGCTTAAGAAAACTGGCTAACCTCCTATACGGTAATTTGCTTGAACGTCTTAAGAAACATGAACCAATGCGTACTAAGGTTTTTATGGTTGTATTTAATGCATGAGCGAATTCTAGTGATCCCATGTTAGGAGCTTCTTAGCCGGCTCGACATAGGAGTGAAGTAGGAGCTTGTAGAGTTGGGGAAGTACGTACGCCACCCTACGATTGGTATTAAGGAATACACCCGTCATCCACGCGATTAATATACACTAATCAACCGGTAAAAGATAGTTAGGGAGTAAGGAAATCTAAGTAAACACATTTCTCTTCACATAAGTTTCTCCACCTTTTCATTTTCAGTTATTTTATTTTATTTGCATTCGTAGTTATTTGGGTTAGTTGACTAGCAACTAATTCTGCCCACTCTTTCAAACCCGAGATTTTTACTTGCTTTCCATAAAAATTATAAAAATACAAAAAGAATCTTCCCCCACCCTTAGACCTATTAAAATAGTTTTTCAATCCTAACGACACTATTCCCTGTGGAGAACGATCAATCCCCCATACTTACTACTACACTATACTACATCGGTCAGGTACACTGCCTGGTGGGGTTGTAAGCCTCTTGAGATCCCTTGAGAGGTAAAACCTGTTGTAAGGTCGCAAAACCACGCATCACCCCCTAATGTTTTTAGGGTTACACAACTAGTCCTTGTGTTAGTATAAAATACCCAAGTTAGGGTTTTAGTATCATTTTCATCGCACACTTACTCACACCTCCTCTCATCTCATTACAGCCGCCGCCACCCCTACTTCCGGCCAGATTTCGGCCAGCCGTTAACTGCCGCCGTAAGCCACCACCTCACCATCATCATCCCTTGAAGATCCTTGGCGTTTGAAGATGAATTTGGGTCTAGATCGAGAGTTTATGGTCACGATTAGGGTTTGTTTTGGTTTGGTTTTTGTCCGAGAGTCACCACCGCCGTCACCACCATCACTTCCTTCCCCTTTTTCTCGCCGTTGGTAAGTTATAAAACCACCACCTCCTGTTGTCAATAAAACCAAGTATATATATATATATATATATATATATATATATATATATATATATATATATATATATATATATATATATATATAATATATATATATATATATATATATATATATATATATATATATATATATATATATATATGGTTGTGTTACGTTTTCGTGGATAATACGGATTAAAACGAGTTGTTATAATTTTTCGTGGAAATAAATGAACCTAAAGTGATTTTGGAAAGAGATTGTGTGATTAAAAAGGGATTAAAAATGTATATAAATGTTTCGTGTGGTAAGAAAACTGTTATAGGATTGTTTGTTTTGGTCTCGGATCTAGATTTGTGTCCTAATGTATGTGTTATCTTAGTGTTGTTTTGTGTGGTCTTGCGGTAAAAGAGAACCCGTAAGGGTGCGTTGTTTGTTCTCGGTTGCAACAGGAAACCACCCACATAGGGGGTGTCATAGTTGGTTAGCGTGTCTCGGGTCGAGACCAGATATGGTGACGAATTGAGATTTGAAATTTGCTATTTGGTTGTGTCTTGGTTTTGAGACTTGATTTGCTAACTTTATGGATTTGACAGTTTTGATTCTCGGGTTTGATCTTGAAGTTTGATTAAGTTTAATGTTGTCGAGTTGGTTCGAGTATAATAAGCTCACAATAGCTTATTTGGTTGTCTTTGGGAGTCGCGGTACAAAAAGAAAACCCACGTAGGGTCTTCTGGTTGTCTCGGTCTCGGTGTAGCAATGACATCATGGGGTGTTTGTTTGTTCACTTCGGTCAAACCCACAAGGGTGATTGTGTCTGTCTATTTGTTCTCGAGTCAAGGGAAACACCCACATAGGGTGCGTATGTTAGTTTATGGACCTAGTCCATTTGGCTTTGGATTTATTACTAACTGTATGTTTGTGATTGTACAAGTCCTTGTCATTTCTGCTTGCGTAGGGTGCGTTTGATCTGTGTTTGGTTTGCCTCGGTTCACGTACAACCCATATAGGGCGTGACTGCCTAGTCTTGGTCTAGTAAAAAAACAAGGTAACAAAAGGGTGTCTGAAATTTTGAGTTGTATTGTGATATAGAATTGTGGCAGTCATGGGTGTGTTTGGTTATAAGACTAGGCCGAAGCCTAGTAGTAAATCATAAGGGTTGTATTTGATTATTAATGGGCCGAAGCCCAAAATAAAAGATGTGGGTGCATTTGGAGGGTATATTGGGTCAAGCCCAATGAAAACTAATAGGGTGTGTTATGTTAGTTTGGTCAACTTGTTGTTATGTGTTAACAAAAATATGAGTTTTGAGCTTTGACTAACGAGTATTACTTTGTTTTTGTCTTGTGAATATTGGTACGTTTTGGACATTGGGATCACGATATGGATTTTGATACGGATTATTACTTGATATATGGGACATATACTGGAATTATTAATATTTGGACTATTGGACGATTATTAGACTTTGTGTTGATATTCATTGGTGTTGGGTCATGAAAAACCCAAGAATACGTAAAACATGATTTGGACACAAATTAACTAAGTGTTAAACTTAAACCGAGAACAATTCAAGTCACTGAGAGAACAGCCTCTCAGTGAGTCATCTACAAGATGCTTAAGACGAATTCAAGAAGAAGGATTCACTTCTCAGGAAGGCGGTACTCCCTGAGTCTGACTTAAGCCAAAGAAGAAGATGATGGTTCAGTGAGTGTTGGACAAAAACTCACTGAACCCCAGTCTCCTCAACAACAAAGTGATTGAAGACTGAGGAACCAACGCCTGAAGAAAAGGCGGGAACAATAGGGAAAAGATCTGAGAAGATAATAGTGTCAGCCCAACACTCTTCTCTTGTCAGATCCAACCTTCCCTATTGCGGCTAAAAGTCTTGGAGTGTCAGCCAACAACTCCCAAAGTCTTATTAGCCCTTTCCTATTGGTTCTTGGAAATGACAATTACTTTTTGTAATTGTCAGACACGCAACCTCAACAACTTGTATTATATTTAATCACTTATACTTAGATTACTTGTGTATAAATAGATAAGATGGGAGAGAAGTTAAAGTGTGCTTTGTATATTGAAAGTCTTGAACTTTTACAAAGGAACTTCTCTCCTACAAAGAGTATACAACTCACTGAGATAGCTCAGTGGGTATATTGTTACCACTCAAGCTAAACTTGAGTTTCGATAGGAGACACCCCATACCCTTGTCTATTCAATCCCAAGTGTTTGTTCCGCAAAACACTTGGGTATAGATTCTTGGAATTATTTCTAATAAGAATTTAAACGTTGAAAAATATTGTTGTTTTTATATTCACGTTTTATAACTGTTAGAATTAATCTTAAACATTGTATTAGTCATAAACACAAATAGATTAACTTTCTAGTTAACTATAATCGTGTAAAGGACCAACAAGTGGTATCAGAGCCTCTGGTTTATAAACTCTTTTAAACTAACCAAGAGTGCTCTAGGTTTTTCAAACCAAGATCCTACTATGGCTGATATCAATGTACCCCAGCTAGTCGACAAAAAGGGTGGCAGCTACTCCGCTGTTGCACCTAGACTTGAAGCTGGGAAATTTAGCAAATGGAAGAAGCGTATGATTTGCTATCTTACTGGTATGGAACCCTACTACATCACCTGTATCAAGGATGGCCCATTTGTCCCTAAGACATCCACAGGGCTAAATAAGCCTGAGGCCCAATGGACCATTGATGAGAGGAGGGTGGTCAATCAAGACCAACGCCTGAAAAGCATCCTTATATCATGTCTTCCTGACGATATAATGGAATCAGTCATCAACTGTCTACCAGCCAAGCAAACCTGGGATGACTTGGTAAACAGCTTTGAGGGTCCCTCAGATACCAAGGAAAATAGGGCCATGGACCTTAAACTTGAGTATAATACTTTCAGGGCAAAAGACTCTGAAAGTCTCTCACAGACCTACACCAGATACAAGACTTTGATAAATGAATTATCAAATGATGGTGTTGTATTGTCCAAACATGAGACAAATGTTGGCTTTGTCAACAGTCTCCCTGAGAAGTGGCTCAACTTCTCACAAGACCTGAGGAATGCTAACCACATTCAGAACCTTGAGCTCCCTGAAATTTATGGGAAGTTTGTCTATGAGGACAACTTGATCTCAAGGAGATACCCTGACTCAAAAACTCTTGAGTCCAAAAAGGCCTTAACCTCCACACCCATATCAACTGCTTTTTATTCTAATGGTGTTGTGCAGGATGTTCAAGAGGATTCTGAAGAAGAAATTGATGAAAGGACTGGTGAGGAGTACCTGAATGACCTGAACTTGGAATTCCAAGAAAGGGCACTCCTTGCTAGCTCAAGACGTTTCATCAAAAGAAATCAGTCCAACTTTACAAAACCAAAAGCAAATGAGACCACTGAATGCTTTAAATGTGGTAAAAAGGGTCATTTTGCTAGGGACTGTTATTCTAAAACTATCTCAGAACCCTCTTACAAATCCTCAGGAACTAGCAAGTTTCAACCTAAAATGTTTCAGTCCACCCAACAATTTCAAAACAAGGGTCAAAAGGATTTTGAAACAAAATATAGGAATATCAAAGCTAAACTTGCACTTCTTGAAACTAACCCCATATTGCCTCAGGCTGCTCAAACATCTAAACCTATTCAGACAAAGAACAAGGTTTTAGTAGCTGAAGCATATGATTGGGATGATGAAGAGGTTTCCTCAGATGAGGAAATAAGAGTTAGTGCACTGATGGCACTTTCTGAAGAGGATCAGGTGGCTGTGGGAAAAAGCCATGCTAGAAATGGAGAGTGGGTCAACATCACTATGAAGAAGGTAAATACTTTACTTTCTATGGATGATGATTTTGATTGGCAGTCTTACATGAATTATATTTGTGTTGATTTAAAGTTTGTTGAGGAACAAAGGCTTAACCTGTTTTCAAAATATAACAATATTGTGTCAGAATTAAACAAATGTAGAGATGAACTGCTTGTACTTAAGCAAGCCAAACTAGAAACAATAACTCTACAAATTCAGAACACTGAGATTTTGAAACAAAACCAAGTCCTTCAAACTGAACTTAACAAAGAAAAGGCTATCATTCAAAGCTGGACCAAGAAGAACCCTAAGGTTTTTGACACTGTGGGATTAATCTCTCAGAAAACCATTGGTATTGACCCTCTTATGGTTGATCCAATTGTGTGTCAAAATGAAATAAACTTTGTTCCAGCTGGCATATCTTTTGAGCAAGAATTGCTTCCCAAGTCAAACGACTGGATTGTCAGGGACAACCCAGTCAGTAAGTTACCAAACTTTGAGACTAGAAAGATTTTGCTTCCTGAAAGTCAGGCTTTGAAAAATATGCTTAGACTCACTGAAAAACTCAGTAAGCTTGAACTCACTGAACCACTCACTGAGTCCTTGGATGAGTCTGAATCAGAATCATACCCTCCACTTCCTCCACTAAATACCCTTCAGGGTGCTGCACCTAACTTAGGCCTCCCACCTATGGTCTTCTCACCACACTCTCAAAAAGAGAGATCAGGAAGAGGAACAACCATCCTGAAGAGAGCAAACCTTGATGTCTCAGTAATTACTGATGACTCATCAACTTCAGTCCCTTCTGAAGTAACAACCCAAAGCCCTGACTCAAAATTTGATCAGTTGGCTGAAATGGTCAGGAAGCTAGGAGAGAAGATTGCATCTTCTGAGAAATCTTCTCAATCCAAGAAGGAACAAAAACCAACTTCCTCAAAAACCAAACCTAAACCTACAAAACCCCTGAAAAGATGTGAGCTATGCAACTATACAAATCATCTCACTGATGATTGCTATAGAGTCCTTTATTGCATGATTTTCAAAAAGGAAGATCACAGGACCTCTGATCATAAACAATGCTCAGTCATGTCAAACTTTTCAGGACTTAAGGCTCAGTGCCTGAACTACCCTTCTGATTCTAAGCAGAAACAGAAGCAAAAGGCCAAGCCTTTTCCACCCTGCCCTTTGTGTGGATTCAATGACCATCACCCTGAGGATTGTCAATATGACAAACACTGTGAATCTAGTGGAAGTTCCACTCGGAAATCCTCAAGAAAAGAGAAGGTCATTCAGTCAAGAAGAGGAATGAAACAATCCTCTCAGACTACTGAGGCTACCCCTGCAACCAAATGCAAAACATGTGGTAGCTCAGTCCACTCAACCTCTGACCATGAATCAATTAATACTTTCATAAAGACCTACAATACCAAACCCTCCATGAAATGGAGTCCTAGAAAGAACTGACCTAGTTTACTATTTGTGCAGAAGCATGCCAGGGATCCTGTTTGGCATCTAGACAGTGGATGTTCAAGGAGCATGACTGGTGTTAAGGAGTGTCTGCACAAATATGTGGAAGAACCAGGACCCAAAGTGATATTTGCTGATAATTCATCATGTCTCACTGAAGGTTATGGTTCAGTAAACTGCAATGGTATTGTCTTTACTAGGATAGCTTATGTAAATGGTCTTAAGTATAATCTGATCAGTGTCAGTCAACTATGTGATGCAAAATACATAGTTCAGTTTGATGATAAGCAAGGAACCATCTTCAATGCAAATAAGGAAATTGTCCTCATTGCACCAAGAAGACAAGATGTTTATGTATTAGACATGTCCAGTCTAACTCAGGATGGAACTTGTCTCTTTGCTAAGGCCACTGATACACTCAACTGGCTTTGGCATAAGAGACTCACCCACCTGAACTTTAAGAACATTAACAATCTTGTAAAACAAAACAAGGTCCTTGGCTTACCATCTCTTGTGTTTTCTAAGGATAAACCATGCTCATCTTGTGAAAAAGGTAAACATCACAGAGCATCCTTTAAAACCAAAACCAACTTTTTCATCAGGAACTGCCTACATCTTCTCCATATGGATCTATTTGGACATGTCAGTCCAAGGTCTATTAACCATGAGAAGTATACTCTGGTCATAGTGGATGAATACTCTAGATACACCTGGGTATTCTTCCAGATCAAAAAGAGTCAGGCGGCTGAAACAATCATGTCCTTTGTCAGGAACATTGAAAATCAAAATGACATTAAAGTCAAACAAATTAGAACTAACAATGGGACTGAGTTCAAAAATAATGAACTTGAATGTTTCTGTGATAAGAAAGGTATTTCCCAAAAAATTTCCTCTCCATACACACCTGAACAAAATGGTGTTGCTGAAAGGAAAAATAGAACACTCATTGAAGCTGCTAGGACAATGCTATGTGGATCAGTCCTTTCCAACCATTTTTGGACTGATGCAGTCAAAACTGCCTGTTATACACAAAACAGATCCATAATTGTCAAGAGACATGGGAAAACCCCATATGAGTTATTCAAAGGAAGAATCCCTGACATCAGCTACTTTCATGTCTTTGGGTGTCCTGTGTTTATTCATAATCACAAGGATCACCTAGGGAAATTTGATGCAAAAGCTGATGATGGATACTTCCTGGGATTCTCACTTGTCTCAAAAGCCTTCAAAGTGTTCAACACAAGGAGACAGCAGACTGAGGAAACATTTCATGTTACCTTTGATGAGAGCACTGATGCAATCAGGTTCTCAACTGCCTCAGTAGAAGAGATAGGAATTGATAATTCTTCAAGATATCCTCCTGATGAATATCTGTCTGAAAACAATCCTTCTACTCAGTATCAAGATGATGCTAATCTCTCATATTACATAATCCCTCACAACCTACCTAACCCAACCATCACTGAGTTTGTTGAGGCACATACACACTGATGAGGCGAAAAGTGTACCGCTTTTCAGGGGTCATTTAAGCCCTAAATCGTATTTATTTGATCAAATATTGCCCTAAATCGTTCCTTTTGTCATTTTAGGTACTTTGGAGAAGAAATATGGAAAAGGAAGCATTTTGGACGTTTTTGGAGCATAAAAGTGAAGAAAACGACAAAGTCTCAAAATCGGCTGGAAAAGTACCTTTGACGGCGTCAAGGATTGTTCCAGACGGCGTCACGGCTTGGAAAAAAGAGGTGGATATGAAAAATACACATGATAAGCCAGGGAGTTTTACAAAGGAAGTCTGACGGCGTCACCCTTTAAGGTGATCAAGGCCATCACGGTTTAAGTTAAAAAGGGACGGCGTCAAGCCCATTTCTGACGGCGTCAACCTTTGATAAGCCAGAGCGGATTTTGGAGCACTAAAGAGGGACGGCGTCAAGAAGGCCATCCGGGAACCCTAGACACGGCGAGGTGACGGTGTTAAGTCCTATAACGTGACGCCGTCAGCCCTTAAACTCTATATATTGTTTTGCAATTTTTTGTCATTAGTGTGCAACTTTGTGAGGAGAAACCCTAAGACGAATTTCTGCCATTTTTAAGGGTTTTCATACCCTTGGATCTCCCATGTTTAATTGAAGATAAGTAATCACTTAATCAATCAATATGTCTATGTGTTGTTTGATTATATCTTGTTCTTGTCTTTTAACTAACATGCTAGGCTAGATTTATCTTGTGTTTGCTTAGATCTAATGAAACCTAACTATTGATTATTAGTTGTTAGTGTGTTATTAATTGTATTGGATGATTGTTTATCGATGTTAGGCTTAAGAAAACTGGCTAACCTCCTATACGGTAATTTGCTTGAACGTCTTAAGAAACATGAACCAATGCGTACTAAGGTTATTATGGTTGTATTTAATGCATGAGCGAATTCTAGTGATCCCATGTTAGGAGCTTCTTAGCCGGCTCGACATAGGAGTGAAGTAGGAGCTTGTAGAGTTGGGGAAGTACGTACGCCACCCCACGATTGGTATTAAGGAATACACCCGTCATCCACGCAATTAATACACACTAATCAACCGGTAAAAGATAGTTAGGGAGTAAGGAAATCTAAGTAAACACATTTCTCTCCATATAAGTTTCACAACCTTTTCATTTTCAGTTATTTTATTTTATTTACATTTGTAGTCATTTGGGTTAGTTGACTAGCAACTAATTCCGCCCACTCCTTCAAACCCGAGATTTTACTTGCTTTCATAAAAAAATATAAAAATACAAAAAAGAATCTTCCCTCACCCTTAGACCTATTAGAGTAGTTTTTCAATCCTAACGACACTATTCCCCTAGAGAACGATCAATCCCCCGGTACTTGCCACTTCACTATACTACATCGGTCAGGTACACTGCCTGGTGGGGATTGCAAGCCTCTTGAGATCCCTCGAGAGGTAAAACCTGTTGTAAGGTCGCAAAACCACGCATCACACACACTGATGTTATCAATCAGCCTGTTCAAAATACTCAAGATCCAAACAATCTCAGTGATCTGATAGACACTCAAGATCCAATCAATGATCATGTGTCTACTTCAGAACCAACCCCTCTACCCAATCAGGCCTCCACAAGTTCAAATCAGTACCCAGGACCTCAAGAAAGTTGGACTAGGTCTCAGGACATTGAACTTGTCAATATTATTGGAGAGCCTACTAAAGGCATGCTCACCAGGAGCATGGCTGCTAGTCTAAGAGCAGCCTCATCCAATGAATGCCAATTTGTGGACTTCATTTCCACAATTGAACCTAAAAGTGTTAAAGAAGCACTTAAACATCCAAGTTGGGTTCAGGCCATGCATGATGAACTAGAACAATTTTACAGAAACAAGGTAATGACCTTGGTCAAATGTCCTGAGAATGTCTCAGTCATTGGCATGAAATGAGTATTCAAAAACAAAACTGATGAAAATGGCATAGTCATTAAAAACAAAGCCAGACTTGTAGCCAAAGGCTATAATCAACAAGAAGGCATTGACTATGAGGAAACATTTGCACCAGTAGCAAGGATGGAAGCCATCAGGATCTTCCTTGCTTTTGCTACATATATGAACTTCAAGGTGTACCAAATGGATGTTAAAAGTGCATTCTTAAATGGTTCACTGAAAGAAGAAGTTTATGTTGAGCAACCTCCTGGATTTAAAAGCCATGAGTCTCCTGATCATGTCTATAAGCTTAACAAAGCCCTTTATGGACTGAAGCAAGCTCCCAGGGCATGGTATGAGACTCTCTCAGCCTTCTTAATCCAAAACAAATTTGTCAGAGGCAAGATAGACAACACATTGTTTATCTATAAGACAAATAATGATGTCATACTAGTACAAGTGTATGTTGATGACATCATCTTTGGCTCAACAAGTTTCAAACTTTGCAAACAATTTGAAAAACTAATGGCAAAGAAGTTTGAAATGAGCATGATGGGAGAACTGACATCCTTCCTTGGTCTACAGATCAAGCAGACTGATAGAGGAACCACTATCAGTCAAGAGAAGTATGTAAAGAATCTACTGAAGAAGTATGATCTCAGTGACTATGCCTCAGTCAAAACTCCCATGGTTCCCCCAAACAACCTTGGTCCTGATCTAACTGGTAAACCAGTAAATCAAACTCTCTTTAGAGGAATGCTAGGATCACTGATGTATCTACTTGCATCAAGGCCTGATATCCAATTCTCAGTATGTCTATGTGCCAGATATCAATCTGACCTAAGAGAATCTCATATCACTGCTGTGAAAAGGATATTCAGGTACCTGAAGGGCACTCCTAACCTTGGATTATACTATCCAAAGTGCTCAGGATTTGATCTAAAAGGATACTCAGACTCTGACTATGCTGGATGCAACATGGACAGAAAAAGCACCTCAGGCTCTTGCCAAATACTTGGTGGGAAATTAGTCTGTTGGAGTGCCAAGAAGCAACAATCAGTTGCCTTGTCCTCAGCTGAGGCTGAATATGTTACAGCAGCTAGTTGTTGTGCAAATGTACTCTGGATGAAAAGTCAACTCAGTGACTATGGAATTCAGTACAAGATGGTACCCATATTTTGTGATAACACAAGTGCAATTGCAATCTCAAACAACCCTGTTCTTCATCAGAGAACAAAGCACATTGATATCAGATATCACTTCATCAGGGACCATGTCATGAATGGTGACATTGAATTACACTTCATTCCTACTGAATATCAGTTAGCTGATATCTTCACCAAACCTTTGGATGAACCAACTTTCTCAAGACTGAAAGCTGAATTAGGAATGTTGGATATAGAGAATCAGTTCACTGATTGATTCCTACCAACTGAAGTGTAAATTCTTAAAATCTCAGGTCCCTGACTCAATGTGTACATCAGTGAATTAATATCACTGAATCCTCAACCTCAGGAACTAAACCCAAGTTCCTGAAATCTTTAGGGTTCATGAACTAAACCCAAGTTCATGAATCCTTTTTGCTTAGGAATCATTCCATATTCCTGAATCATCAGTGACTAGTCCCAAGTCCCTGAAATACTATCACTGAATGAAAAGTCATTCAGGGCCCTGAAAAAGGACATTAAATACTGACTTAAATGCTCTAAGTATCTAGTTAGTAAATGTCCGAGGTTGGTAACTGAACTCATATTTAATTCAAGAATATTTGTTCTTTTTAGCCTTTCTGGCATACACCTAATGGGCCCCCACTTCCCAACTTGGCATTCAATGCCCTCTCTCACACAATACACTGTGTGATGATGGAAACTCTGCAACTTCTCCTTTTGCAGAAACTGCTCAACTGTTCACTCTGCCAATTGAGAAAAAAGAGGAAAAGTGGAGTGGTGGCATTTAATGCGGATCTCAAACATTTTATTCAAAATAACTTCCAAAAATTATATTTTGATTAAATAAGATCACTCAAATGCCAATAATACCCCCATCTCCACTATCCTATAAATACCCATCCAAAAGAATTCACACGCACGTTTTTGAAAATTATAAGCAAACTCTGCCCTTTTTTTCTCTCTCAAAACAAATTGTGTATGTGTTCTTAGCATTTAGAATCATCCGACCATTTTTTTTCGACCTTAACCAGATCATAAAATGGCTTCCTCTAATGCTATAACCACCGCCCCCAATGTGAGCTTCACAATGGAGGGCGTGGACCTGACCAAAAACAATGTTGTTGGAAATTTCCACTATCCCCAGCAATATGGGGGTTACAAGGATGTAGTTAAGTATTTACAAAACTGCTTCCTTGCCACAGCCTTTACAACCACCCCAAAAGTCATTTATAATGACTATCTCAGGGAGTTTTGGTGTACCGCTACGGCTACTTGCCCTAAGGACACCAAAGAGTCGATCATCACGTTCACTGTGATGAATGGGACTAGGACTCTCTCCTTCAACTACAAGACCTTCATCTTAGCCACTGGTCTTAACTTTGTTGAGAACTTTGAGGCAAACCCTACTGATCAGGAAATAAAAGCTGAAATGCTTTTCCTAGGGCCTCATGATGTTAGGCGTCCTACCGAGTCCCCTGAAGCCTTGTTGGCAAAGGCTCCAATAGTGAAGACATGGTTTCACCCTGTCTAGAGACTGATGATGACATTCGTCATTCAGGTACTCGGAGGAAACAAATCCTCCACTGAGCAGTTGAACTCATCACAACAATTGATGATGTTCAATCTCTTGGAGGGTAGAAAAATTGATATCGGAGGAATAATCTTCCGAGACCTCGTGTCAAAGCTCTCAGGGAAACATAGGCAAAGACACATGTCTTATCCTAGGTTCATTTCCTGTGTGCTTCAGGATCTTCTTGGTTCTGACTACTTAAGGTCTGACGATGAAGGTACAAAACCTGACGTCTTGCATAAGACCAACTTTAGTAGTGACATTACTGAGGTACAACCGGTCGCCCTGACCACCTACATGTTAACGGTGATTCAGGGTGAAAATGTATGCTCACCAGTTCCTTCACCAACCAAGAAGGTGAAGAAGAAGAAGAAGAAAAGGAAAAGGGGACAATCCAGTAAGGTGGTTAGACCTAAACCACTCGTCACTGAGACTATTGCCTCAGGCACCAAGAAAGTTGTTGTGACCTTGACCTCTCAGACTCCCATACAAGAGACCACATTAGCCACAAAACAAACGCCACTGGAGGGTGCTGAGCAATCATCCTCAGTATCCTCGGGCAAACCCTTTCCTAATGTCCCTACTGACAAAAACAAGCCAGAAGGGTCAGGAGCATCCACCCACTCACATCCTAATAAAGGCGTTGATAAATCACAATCAGAGCCTGAGGGAGTTCAGGGTTCTATATCCTCGATGGAGCAGCACTACTCCACTGAGAAGGGGACCCATACCCACTCACATCCTGCTAACGTCCCTGAGCAATCACACTCAGGGTCTCAGGGAGTTCAGGACCCTAAATCCCCAAAAGGACAGACCAATCCTGATGGGAAGGGGGTCCATACATCTTCACAAGGAGTGCCTCATGATTCCACTGGAAAACACCCATCAGTGGATAAAGGCGCTCAGGGGGACAAAGACTCGGAGGGATATAAACCACCCGCCGATACGGAACCCAAACCCACCTCAGGAATTTTTGTTCTCTCAGGAACTGATCCTAAAAGTAAGGCTGGGCAAACCCCCCAGTTATTATGACTAGTCAGGCTGGTCAAACCCCACCAGTTATTATGACAAAAGAATCAGGACCTGGCCACAACGAAGGTGAGCCCTCTTCTGAGGGGGAGCCGGATTTACTGAAGGCTCCTTCTCTGGCTGACTATGAAAATTTGTTGGCTGATGAGTCAGAGGAGGAGGTTGATTTTGGTGATGATGAGATCCCTGATGCTGAGGAGGAAATAGAAACACAATTAAGCCCTCCTCAGCCCTCTGAGAAACAACATTCCTCTCCTCATCCTGAGGATCAACCACCCAGTTCTCAATCAACCTTATCATCATCATCAGGTGCTTCAACCACTCCTAAGTGGTTGCAAAAGTATGACGATGCTCATCCGGCTTCTGAAAGACAAATGGCAAAAGTCCTTCGCAAAGCCAACGAAGGTCTTTACAACTCTGTTACGGATGAGCTATGGGATAAGCACACTGAAGTGGCAGCCTCCTATGCTGACTTCAGGGCTTCTGTTGAAGAATCTCAGGCAAAGATTCTTCAGGCCGCAACCCTCACTGATAAACAACTTGGCGACCTGAACAAATCCGTAGATGACATAGCCACTGGACAGCATCAGGAACTGTCCAACATCCTCAAGGCTATAGAATCAGTACAAGAACATCTTACAGATGATCCCACTTTTGTCACCAGATTGGATGCATACTTGGCCTCTCAGGCTAACACCTCCACCAGCATTACTGAGCTTCTAAAGCTCCTTCAAGGGGTAGATCTTCAAGGTTTAAGGACACAGCAAGAGTCCATTCATCAGGCTGTTAATGCATCCAAGGAGCACCTGATCAGAATCTCCTCAGCCTTTGAGCAGCTCTCAACAACACATAATGAGCTGGTCAACCACTACACCACCCAAGTAACTGAACTCACCACCCACCAGAAGGAAATGGCTGCCGAATTAAGTGTCGTGAAGAATGAGACTTCTGAAACGAAGTCTATGGTCTCAAACATCTTATCCATTCTTCAGGCCTCTCAAACTCCTCCACCTCCTCAGTCAGCAGGTGTCTCCACTGAAGCTCCGCCATCTGCTGAGGGGGAGAAAAATGATGATCCTCCAATCCCTGACCCCAATTATACTTTGGTAATTGTCCCTGAGACATCCACCAGTCAACCGCCTCCCATTGACAAAGGTAAGAAAATCATGGTGACTGAAACAAACCCTCCTCCTGAAGCACGCTTAGTCAAGGCTTCATCTGAAAGACTTGCAGATCCTGATGCACCATTCTATGTTGATTTAGAGGATGGGAGAAGGGTCTATGGGACTCCTGATCAACTTGCTGAAATTTTACACCAAGAAGAGCTCAGGAAGGAAAGAGAGAAAGAGCTGGAACTCAACAGGTCTGAAATTTCTAAGGTTGCCAAAGAAGTAATCAAGGAGTCTGAGAAGAAGGACATCAAAGGGGATGAGTTTCTCAAGCTTCAGGCTGAAATCCTTAAGGAACATAACAAACAGGCCAAACTTAAGGAAGAAAAGAGGCAGAGGATTTATGAGAGGTATGTATGGCACATGACCAAAACCAAAGATGAAGGCAAAATCACTGATATCACTATTCACCCCACCAGACCTCTGAGCTTAACAATCCATAGAGGTCCATCCTAAGGAAGAAAACCGCAAGCAAGAATGCCCCAATCATCATCAAGTCACTGAGTGCTAAGTATGAGGAACTTGCAAGAGTGGCAAAGAGTCTGGGCATTAACCATGATGAGGCACTTGCTTCTCAGGGACTAACTATCCCTGAATTTACTCAAAAGGTTGGGAGGAAAAGAAAAGCTGTGGATATTGAACCTGAACAATACATAGCTGCACTTCATTGCAACAGGACTACTCCTCAGGGAGTCAAGTTCCGTCCCAACCTGGTCATCAAAGAACCTGAGTATGGTATCTTCTTTGTGGATGAATTTGGTCAGGAAGCCTTTCAAAGAGTCTCTGACATCGACAAAGTGGAAACGACAACACTCCTTGCTTACAAACTGATGGCGCTTAATATCAGGAGACCTGAAAATGAGGAGTTTGTAAGGTTGATGGATCAAATGATGAAGGATCGACCTGATAAAGAGGTGTTGATGTCAAAGATAGCGAAACTTGAACTCATGGGTCTTGTTGAGGAACCATGAGTATTTTGTACTTAGAATAATAGGACTTGTAATGATATGAATAAATTGATGAATGTTTTGCTATATCAATATCCTTATTTATTTTCTAGTACATTCAGTATGAGCAGAAGACTTTAGCTCACTCATACTGATCAAAACACTTAGGAATAATTTATATCCAAATAGGGGGAGATTGTTGGGTCATGAAAAACCCAAGAATACGTAAAACATGATTTGGACACAAATTAACTAAGTGTTAAACTTAAACCGAGAACAATTCAAGTCACTGAGAGAACAGCCTCTCAGTGAGTCATCTTCAAGATGCTTAAGACGAATTCAAGAAGAAGGATTCACTTCTCAGGAAGGCGGTACTCCCTGAGTCTGACTTAAGCCAAAGAAGAAGATGATGGTTCAGTGAATGTTGGACAAAAACTCACTGAACCCCAGTCTCCTCAACAACAAAGTGATTGAAGACTGAGGAACCAACGCCTGAAGAAAAGGCGGGAACAATAGGGAAAAGATCTGAGAAGATAATAGTGTCAGCCCAACACTCTTCTCTTTTCAGATCCAACCTTCCCTATTGCGGCTAAAAGTCTTGGAGTGTCAGCCAACAACTCCCAAAGTCTTATTAGCCCTTTCCTATTGGTTCTTGGAAATGACAATTACTTTTTGTAATTGTCAGACACGCAACCTCAACAACTTGTATTATATTTAATCACTTATACTTAGATTACTTGTGTATAAATAGATAAGATGGGAGAGAAGTTAAAGTGTGCTTTGTATATTGAAAGTCTTGAACTTTTACAAAGGAACTTCTCTCCTACAAAGAGTATACAACTCACTGAGATAGCTCAGTGGGTATATTGTTACCACTCAAGCTAAACTTGAGTTTCGATAGGAGATACCCCATACCCTTGTCTATTCAATCCCAAGTGTTTGTTCCGCAAAACACTTGGGTATAGATTCTTGGAATTATTTCTAATAAGAATTTAAACGTTGAAAAATATTGTTGTTTTTATATTCACGTTTTATAACTGTTAGAATTAATCTTAAACACTGTATTAGTCATAAACACAAATAGATTAACTTTCTAGTTAACTCTAATCGTGTAAAGGACCAACAATTGGACTATTAGACAATTTGGACTTATTGAACTTGAAACGAATACAATATATTAGACTCAAGACGAATTTAATATATTTGATTCGCAACAAATATACAATAAGGAAATAATGTCTAATAACCAATGAATACTTTTTTTAGTTTTTATATTTAATTGGCTTAGGAAATTTAATTTAGTAAAGTCACGATAATTTAGGAACGTTGTATAAACGGACGCGTAAAGCCGAAGCTTATAAAACGTTCCAACCTAATATCTTTATTTCAAATGACTTTTATTATAAAGATCTAAATGACTTTTCTAAGCTATTTGAGATTATGGGAAAAATACCAAAACTACCACTTGACCTATTTTATGTACATAGTTATGTGACTTCATTTTCTAGATTTTCTTTGATTAGCTTGAGTTTTGTCAGTATTTTTCACGACCATGTCGATGTCTTTTCCTTTTTGGCGTAAGTTGTGTTTTGAGTCTATGTTTTCTTACCACCACACGAAACGTTGATATTAAACCTTTACAAGTAATGATATGAATAATCCATGAAAACTACGACACGTTGTCTCTTGTAGACTTAATTATTGTACGAGACGTATTTTGAGATAACTATATACGTATTAGGTTGTATCGATGTCGTACCGTTGTGCCCGTACTGCTTAGTACCATTTTGCCTATCTTCGGATACCGTTGTGATTAACTCTAGATGTCAGTTGTGTTATTTGCTTTGTTGTGGCTAAGGTTAGTTCATGGCCACTACTTTTACTAGTTTTATAACTGTTTTGGGGGAGAATACATGCTCGTTTTTAACTAAACTCAATGGTTGTTTATTTGGATACGTGATTTGTTTACTCAAGACTTGACTGGTTGGTTGAAATATTGGATTTGGTTATGTAAATGCGTTAAGTGATTATGTGTTGCTTATGTGATTATTTCCTCATGGACCTGATATGTTTTGGGGTAAGATATATGCGAAACCTGTTTATTGATTTGATCTGAAATTGTGTTTGTGGTTATGAAACTGTTACGCGAGCTGCCTAAGGTTATTGTTATATGTCTGCAATTGTGCGGAATTATTGTTATGTGTGTTGCAATAGTGCAGGGTATTACTATATGGTGCACCTATAGCGGATTATTGTTATGATATGATACACTCCTTGAGTGCGGCTCATGACTTGGTTTATGTGACTTAGCCAGTGTAACAGATAAATTTGCGTGACACTATATGAGTGTAGTATCTGTATGATTGATTATGGTTCAAGTTGTTTGATTATGGATATTATTTGTGGATTTGGTTTTGGGAACTATGAATTTTGCAGTGTGAGCCTACATTATATTTGATTTGTTGGGAATGATTAATTGAACGCGAAAACCTTATGGTTCAACCATATTGTTTTAAACTAAAACCTATGAACTCACCAACCTCGTGTTGACACTTTAGCGTGTATTCTCAGGTTTGAGGTGATAGCTTATTTCTGGAGGCGCTTGGCAAGGGGCACGGTCATAGACTACTCTGATATATTTGGGACCGCTTAAATCCTTTTATGGGCCTGTATTCCGCACTATATTTTGAATGATGTAAACTTTATGTTTTGATAATGAAATTTTCTTCTAAACGGTTGAGGTAAAACTGTTCCTTGTACCTTGTGTTGTGATACCAATTGAGTAGCACCCCAGTAACATTTTCTTCCGCTGCGACCCGATTTTGAGGGTGTTACAAACCCTAAGTAACAAGTAAATAAAAGCTTTAAGATGGATTCTTGCCTTTTGATTCCTCAGTGAGAGTTCGGCAACGGCTAAGCCCTGACAATCTTGCACTATAATCAGTCGCCAACAATATGTTGAAGGGATTTAGTTTCTGTGGCTTAGTCCTTTCTTGTGTGGCTGGGCAAGCCCAAAAACAATATCCATGCGGTTAGAAAAAGCAAAGATTTAATGATTTTTTTCTTTAAGGTGCAAATAATCAATATTTTTATTACAGGGTACGAAAATACCTCAAGATACTTAAACAACTCGTGGACGCTCAAGAAACGTTGAAAGAACGTGAAATATAAGTATGTAGAGTATGAAAACAACGCTCAAAAGCGAGTAGGTAATATTTATCGTACACATCTCCAAAAAATCTCACAACATTGTTAGTACCATTAGACAGCCATAGATTCTTGTATATTTCAGAAAATCCACCGAATTTATCTATCTTCTTAATAGCGATATACAATCCCTCCATCGTCCCACTTAACGCTACCCAACACATTTTGTGGAATCCCAATGTGTATCTTCTTTGAATAAAGCTCATTCTTCCATATTAAATCGCCAATGGTTTTGCGGAATCCCAACGTGTATCTTCTTCGAATAAAGCTCATTCTTCCATATTAGATAACCAATGGTTTCACCCGGTGAAACCACTGGCGATTTAATATGGAAGAATGAGCTTTATTCGAAGAAGATACTCATTGGGATTCCGCAAAATGTGTTGGGTCGTGTTGTTAAGTGTGACGACGGAGGGATTGGATATCGCTATTAAGAAGATACATAAATTCGGTGGATTTTCTAAAATATACAAGAATCTGTGGCTGTCTAATAGTACTGACAATGTTGTGAGATTTTTTGGAGTAGATGTATATGATGAATATTACCTACTCGCCTTTGTGCGTTTTTTTCATACTCTACATACGTATATCTAACGTTCTTTCAACGTTTCTCGAGCGTCCACGAGTTGTTTAAGTATCTTGAGATATTTCCATACCTTGTAATAAAAATATTGATTATTTGCACCTTAAAGAAAAAATCATTAGATCTTTGCTTTTTCTAACCGCAGGGATATTGACATGCAACTAAGTCAGTGCAAGGTATACCCTTCCAGTATCCGGAAGGGAAGAATGCATTGTATTGTAGAAACTCTAACTTCCATGGCGTAACGGAAGATGTTGGAGGTTCCCCTGAATCATAATCAATCCGGAAGGGAAGAATGCATTGTATTGTAGAAACTCTAACTTACATGCATAAAGAACATCTTCACCAAAAACGGGATTAAGGTATTCTCTTATATCCTCCTCACATCTGCATGGTATCCTCTGAGAGGAAACATAGTTACAAAGTTTAATAACAATAAAAATTGCAACAAAAAATAATTAAATAATTAAATAGCGTGTGTTTAATCTAAAACAGGACTAGGTTGATGTATGAGTTAGCATACGTTAAACTGGTAATTAAGTAAACATGGTCCTGGCAATGGGAAAATCGCATACTGTATAAGCTTGGGGTTCAACCGAGTCTAGCTTTTATCGATTAACTCGAACTCGACTCGAGCTCTTTCAAGTCGAGCTTTATCTAGCATTGAGCCCAATAAACAAGCTCAGAAAGTTTAACGAGTCGACTCGAGCTTACTCATGGAATATTTTGTTGCCTACCACTTATGTTATTTCCACTGTTATTGAGCCGAATGAACATCTATTGTGCCTGGGACAAAGATCTCAAGTTAGCTCACCCATGTTTAGGAATTACATTATTTGATTGACAATCAAGAGAGTTGGAGAATCATGTTGAAAGAGTGGTTTTTTTTTCAAGTTAGATTTTAGTAAAATAAAATTAAGGGGAAACTATTAAAAAATGTATCGAACTTTACGTGAAAATCGGTTTCGTGTAGCGAACTAAATTTTTTTAGAAAAAGTGTATCTAATTTCCAACAATGCATCTAAATATGCATCATTTCACCTGCCAAGCAGGTAAAACGCCACGTCACCAGGTTCTTTTTTTTTTTTTTTTCCACATGTACCCACCAACCCGAATTTACATAAATGGTCCCTCTCGTTACATTAAATTGCGAAAAACGTCCTAAATCATAATTTTTTTAGAAAAATAAACTTTTTTTTTCAGAAATAAATTTTTTTACAACAATTACTTTTTTTTTTCCGAAATTATTTTTTTTTTCGAAATAAAATTTTTTTAGGATAATTTTTTTTTGAAAATAATTTTTAAAAAAAGAAAAAAATTATTTTCGGAAAAAAATTATTTCTGAAAAAAAAATTGAAAAAATTAAATTTTATTTTTATAAAATTTTTTTTTTCGGAAAATTTAAATATTTTTTCGAAAAAAAATTTTTTTGAAAAAATTAAATTTTATTTTTATAAATTTTTTTTTTCGGAAAATTTTAAAAAATAAATATTTTTCGGAAAAAAAATATTTTTTGGAAAAATAATTTTTTTTTTTTTTATAAAATTTTTTTTTCCGGAAAATACAAAAAAATAAATATTTTTTGGAGAAAAAAAATTTTCGGAAAAAAAATATTTTTTGGAAAAATATTTTTTTTTTATAAATTTTTTTTTCGGAATATTTAAAAAAATAAATATTTTTCGGAAAAAAAAATAATTTTTTTGGAAAAATAAAATTTTTTTTTTCGAAAAATATTTATTCGGAAAAAAAAACAAATTTTCTGAAATTTTATTTTCCGAAAAAAAAATTATTTTGGAAAAAATATATAATTTTCTAAAAAAAAATGATTTTGGACATTGGACGCAATTTAGCGTAACGACAGGGACTATTTATGTAATTTACTGTTAGGACCTTGGCTGCAATTTGCAAAATAAGGATGGGTAAAAAGGTCATTTCAAAAAAAATTTGTGTTTATCCCCTTAAAAAAATCTGCAACCTGCTGTGCAGGTCACATGTTACATAAATAGATGCATTGTTGGAAGTTAACTACACTTTTCCTAAAAAAATTTAGTTGGCTACACAAAACCGATATTCACGTAAAGTTCGATACATTTTTTAATAGTTTCCCCTAAAATTAAACCAGTAATAAGCTTTCTCTGGCATAATACAAACAGCCTTTTGGTAACATATGAATAACATAAGCATTTGACGAAGGCTACAGATCTCTTGATAAAGGGGTGAATTACAAAACTTTAAGGAAATTAAATTTCTTAAGTATTTGATGTTGGTAGTGTTTCGTGTGGTGTTCCCAGAACAGGGTAAAGATAATCAATTAAGGTACCGGATATTCACTTGAAATCGTGTAATCACTTTCCAATAGAAACTATTCGACCCTATGCCTGGGTTACACGAATATCTCTATGGGATAAGACCAAGTGATGGTCTTAATTACGAATTTGAACATTCCCAAAATAGAGCAAAGTTAGTTACAAATTCTATCCTGTGTTACCAGCAGCAGAATCTATGCCCAGCAGCACAATAAATTGCACTAGCAGTAGAATCTTTTGCCTAGCAGCCCAGCAGCAGTATTATTGTACTAGCAGCAGAATGTTCTGCCTCAGCAGTAGTATGAATAACACTAGCAGCAGAATGATCTGCATCAGCAATATTATCCATAATACTAGCAGCAGAACCACAAACCACTTAATTGAGTCAGGGTAAACATTGACCAAATAGGTGTACACTCCGTACCTCCAAACCCATTACCAGGTGTGAATTAATCCCTCAAGTGCACTAAATTTTCCAACAATCCTCCCCAAATTTAGTTCACTTCTTTTGCATGAAAAATAAACATTAAACAAACATGTGCATAAATGAAAATATCTTGAAGATTGAATTCTCATCTTAGTACATTACACTTTCAAATATTCGAGAAACAGGGTGTTCTAAGAATTGAACCCTTCAACCCATTTGAATACCTGAAGATAAAATACACACACGTTTCAAACACTTAAAAGCTCCTGACACTATACAAGCCATGTGTCCATATCCAATTCATAAATGTTGTAAAAGCTAAAAGTCCAAAGCTTCCTGAAGCGGCAAAACTTCAACATTTACATAGGTGGTTCCTCTTTATTCATGCTCCTGCTAAGCACTTTTTCAAAGAAAATTAACCATTGAGAAGTAAAGACTTCATCCTCCTTTTCAGCAGGTTCTGAGCACAACCTTGGGATGTAAAATAAAACATGTGCTCCAGTACACTAAATGTTCAGCTTTCCACATTGAACTCAACTCCCAAGTTTCCTCAGGAGGGAGTTAGGTGTCTTAGCATTCAGTAACTAAGTTGGAGTTAAACACATCCCTTTAGCAGACTTTAAAACCAAGTCTCTAGCCAAACCCTTCGTCAATTGATCAGCTAAGTTTTGTTGAGATATAACAAACTCTATAGATACCACCCCATTCAGGATAAGCTCACGAATCATGCTATGCCTGACACCTAAGTGTCTAGACTTCCCATTGTATATCTGGCTATAAGCCTTTGCTAATGTAGCAGCACTATCACAACGGATAGAAATAGGTGCTATAGGTTTAGGCCACAATGGAATCTCAAGAAGCAAGTTTTTCAACCATTCAGCTTCTTTACCAGCAGCAGCTAAAGCCACAAATTCAGATTCCATAGTTGAACTGGTGATGCAAGTTTGCTTCTTGGATGCCCAAGAAATTGCACCTCCACCAAGTAGGAATACCCTGCCACTAGTAGACGAATTGTCTTTAGTGTTACTGATCCAGCTTGCATCAGTGTATCCTTCTAATACTGAAGGATAACCAGTATATGAGGGACTATAATCCATAGTTCTCTTCAAATACTTCAATACCCTCTGAACTGCTTGCCAACGATGAGCACTAGGATTACTAGTATACCTGCTCAATTTTCCCACAACAAATGCAATATCAGGCCTTGTACAAGTCATGGCATACATTAGGCAGCCAATCACCCTAGAATACTCAAGTTGAGATACAGCCTTGCCTGTATTAGGCATGAGCTTCTCACTTGTATCCATAGGAGTACTCACTGGAGTACAATCAAAGTAATTAAATTTCCTCAACACCTTCTCAATGTAATTAGACTGAGAAATAGAAATTTTGTTACTTTCATGTTTAATCCTTATACCAAGGATAACATCAGCCTCCCCCATATCCTTCATGGAGAACCTTGATGACAAAAATTCCTTTGTTAGGTCAACTTGATTTTGGTCAGTGCCAAAGATCAACATGTCATCAACATATAGACAAATGATGACTCCTTTACCAGACTCATCAAATTTGCTATATACACATTTATCAGATTGGTTAAGTGAATAACCACTAGACAAAACAACTTCATCAAATTTTTGATGCCATTGCTTAGGTTCCTGTTTCAGTCCATATAAGGACTTAAACAGTTTGCACAGCTTGTTTTTATTGCCAGGCATGATGAAGCCTTGAGGTTGGTTCATATAAACCTCCTCATCCAATTCACCATTCAAGAAAGCTGTCTTCACATCCATCTGATGAATAATCAGATTGTGAATTGATGCCAAAGCAATTAGCAATCTTATGGTACTGATACGAGCCACAGGGGCATAAGTATCAAAATAGTCAATCCCTGACTTTTGTTTAAAGCCTTAAATGACTAGTCTAGCCTTGAACTTTTCAATAGTTCCATCTACCTTCATTTTCTTTTTGAAAATCCATTTGCAACCCAAAGGTTTGCAACCAGGTGGTAGATCAGCCAACACCCAAGTTTTGTTGCCCATGATGGAGTCCATTTCATCATTTATCGCCTCTTTCTAGAAAGCAACATCATGGGACTTCATTGCTTCATCAAATGTTTTGGGATCATCCTCAACATTAAAGCAATAGGAGTGTTGGTCAGAGACCTCATCCCTTGTTCCTTCAATTAAATATAATTGAAACTCAGGTCCAAATGACTTTGGAGTCCTGAACCTTTTGCTCCTTCTATTTGTAGCATGTATCTCCCCCACGGAGTGTAAAGTGATAAAATGAGTAAAAGTGGGGCAATAACTCACCTTGAGTGTAACTGGTGAGGTGAAATGTGAATTCAAGTGAGTTACGGGTACGGCTCCAACACACGACCTGAATAACAGTGAAGTCTGAGATTTTGACTTAATATGAATAGTGATTGCGAAAGTGAGTAATGGATAACGATCTGAATGGTGATGTGAGTGTGATATGCTTAAAATGCTTAAAGTTCAAAAATAATATTATAAATAATATTATCTTGTTTTTATGTCTTTAAATCCAATAATATTGTTTCCTCGAAATTGGTGAAATGAAACGTTAAGTTAAATCGTTAAAACTCGTTATATATAAATATAACGTAACGTGTTTAAATATATGTGAACGAACGTAAAAATGCACGTGATTGAGTTGAAAAATATAAAATATGAAATAGAAATGAAAAGGGTATAAAGTTTCTGTTGGTCCTTGAACTTTTACGATTTTTACATTTTCTACCCTAACGGAGTTAGCGTTGCACCGTTAGTCCTTGGTTATGTATGTTTTACATTTTTAGTCCAAAAACTTCCAAAATGACATTTCAAGCTTACTGTTTAATATTTTAACATTTTCTACCCTTAATTTACTGATTTGGCAGTTTTGGATACAATTATATGAAATTTACAAATTTAACCCGCATTGTGAAAAGTTTTGCAAAACTAGCCCAAAAATCACAAAAAAGGTGTGAAATGATTTCCGAAAATTTTAGTATCCTTATTAAGCTTATTTAAGTTAAATCCAACTGCTTATTTGGCCGAAGTGCTTAATTTTAAGTTAATGGGCTTAACGAGACTTAAACAAAAGCCCATTAACGATTTGCGATCCAAAGGGTTTTAAGGGAAGTTGGGCCTGGTCTTGGGCATGTTTTAAAGTTACAAAAACATAATAATCGAGCTTATATCCATAGCTTATCGAATAAGCTTAAAATTAGCTTATTGGGCTAACTAGCCCAACAGACAAAATATAAGTATATTTAGAAACAGTCCGAGTAGCTTAAGCTTTGGTGTTTTTAAAGGGTTCATATGAGCTTATCAAGGAAAACTCATAACATGAACTTATTAGGTGAGCTTGTGTAGAATCGAGATGTGTAATAAAATTGATATGTTATGTGTATGTATTTGATTTTATATAGCCATTTCTAGTCGACATATAAGTTGGTTCAATAAAATAAATGTGACTTATATATGAGTTATAATATTATACGATGAAAATATATTAAAAACAAGGTTCGATATGCTATGTAATGAACATGTGAGTATCGTGTGATGGTGTAACCATGGTTTCTAGCCTTCCATCAACAGGAGGCAACCATTGTTTACGTGAAAATGAATAATAAAGCTGGTAAAATACATAGAAAAATATATATACGTTCAAATAAAAATGTATACGATGCATGGGACATTTTAAATCAAAGGAAAGGATGAAAACGAGTTGGAGAGACTTACTATACCTTAAAAGGTGGTGAGTTAACGTTAAAATGGAACTAGAATTAGAATATGAGGCACGTAACTTGCTAGAACTATAAACTAATGTGTCAAATGGAACTTGTTTGATTCGAATGAGGCTCGAATGAGGCTCGAATGAAATGGAAAATAGCTTCTGGTCTTCTAAGGTTCAAGTATGATGGGAAAGACTTGGAAAAATGCATGTAAAATACAATGGTGTGAAAGGGAGTTATTAGCAAGTGAAATATGTGTATATTTATACACGTATAAGTGTATATGTTGGATTTTTGAGACACCACTTGTGTCGAACAGTAGTATGGCAGGGAAATGGTGAAATTGAGGAGATTTGCAATCTAGTTCTATGACTTTAGAAAGGCTAGTGTGTAGGATTGAGTATGTGTCGAGTTATGAATATATTTGTGAGAGTCGACATGATTAAAAAGGTCCAAAACAATAAGTAACGTGTGATATTGAGTGATAATATGAGAAATATACTTGGAATTTCATAAATGATCAAAGAAAAATAATAGAGCTAGGTGGAAATGAGTTTTAAACCGATTTGGTTAAATGGTGTGAAAATGGAATGAACTTGACTGCGTGTTGATGGTGATTTACTTTGGCTCTCGTTCGTGTATCAATCGTTGGAAATAAAAGGTGGGATTCGACATATTGTTTCTTTGGTGGGTGAGGAGTCGAATGGTGTAAAAAGTATCATATTATGTGTGTTGAATTTAAGAGAAAACGAGGCCAAGTTTGGGTTATTCGAACCGGGTGAATTAAGAGAAATAATAAACTTAAAAAGTGAATTGGGCTTTGTGAATAGTGCCAGGCCAATAAAAGTTGGGCCGAGAGTTGTGTGTGATCTGTTTGGTGTATATTGAGTATATTTGATTTTCGTGGTCCGCGTGTGAGCCCGTTTCAATATTTGGTGAATCACGTATTAACGTGTTTAAGTTATTATAATGTAATAAACAAAAGTACAAATTTTTCCCATAAAAATGGTTAACTAAACAGTGATGGTGATTAATACTTTATTAACTGTTAGGGTGCAACCTTGGATCATTGTGTTGGTGCTTATGAGGTTTCCATTAGCTATTTCAATGTCGTAGGTAGTGTCTAGTTCTACTGGGGCAATATTAAGCAATGAAGCAAATGAAGTAGACACAAAACTCTTATCAGCTCCAGAATCAAATAATATTTTAGCATTGTGTTGGTTTAGTAAGAATGTACCTGTGACGACGCCGTGGTCCTGTGGTGCATTCCCGTCACCAAGCACATATGCTCTCCCACGAGCAACATTGTTCGGATTCTTTGGGCAGTTGTTCTTGTAATGCCCTTTCTCGCCACAACCATGGCACACTACTGCTATCGGCTGTGTATTGGCACCCGTGGCTCGGCAATCAGTAGTTTTATGACCCACTTTTCGGCAACTACCTCAAATTTCACTACAAGGCCCAGCGTGATGTAGTTTACATCGGTTGCACTAGGGTCGTTTCCCGGCATAACCTTTTTCTTCTGTGGGTGCAGCAACATAAGCTCTAGCAGCTTCTTGTCTGCGATTCTGTTGGTGGTGGTGGTTGTTGCGATTCTGTTGGTAGTTTTGGTTACGGTTGTTGTTGTTGTTGTTGGGGTTCCTGTTGTTATTGTTGGGGTTCCTGTTGTTGTTGTTAGGAGTGGTGGTTCCACGATTTTCCAGACTTCGTTTGTGATCGCTGTTTGCGGAGGTAGAACTCCGTTTGATTACCCGTTCCAATAATCGTTGAGCTAGTGTGATAGCTTCCTCCAGAGTTGCTGGGTTTGACGAGGTGACATCTCCCTCGATGCTTTGAGGCAGTCTTTCAACATACCTTTCCAATGTCTTTTCAATTTCCGGCACCATAGTTGGACATAGTACCAATAGTTCTTGGAATCTCTTGTTGTAGGCTCTTAGATCATTCCCTTTTACAATCAACTGGTGGAATTCCTCCTCCAATTTCCTTATTTCCGTACGCGGGCAGTATTTCTTCAGCATTTTTGTTTTCAGTTCAGCCCAAGAAATTTGATATGCTTCCTCCACACCCATGGTCTGGGCGGTAGCATTCCACCAAGACAACGCATCTTCTAGAAGAGTCCCCGCAGAAAAGGTGATCTTGCTGTTCTCTGGACAGTTGCTTCTCATGAATACCGTCTCTGTACGCTCAAACCACTGAGCTAGTTCGGTTACTCCTTCTGAACCTTTGAAGGAAGTTGGCTGGCAACCTATGAAATCTTTATATGTGCACTTGCTAGACGCAGATGCCTCGCCTCCAGCTGTAGCCCTGTTGTTGTTACTTGAGCTGGCTAGGGTAGCTGCTTGAGTTTCAAGAGCCGCAGCAATGCCATCGGCTACCAGTTTCTGAACAGCTGCAGGAGTCATAACTGTTGTGGGAGTGGCAGTTTCTTTTCTTGTGCGAGGCATTTTTCTGTTAATACCACAAGAAAATATAGATTTAGAATTCACATAATGACCATGTTAGAATAATTTGAGTAACAGGGTAATTGTAAACAATTCCTAACGATATTGTCACAATGTGAAATTACAACCAATTCAGAATCACGAAAATCACGACAAGTTTGGGTACTATCGAAGGTAAGTGATCAATTCTTGGTATAGGATTGCTAAGGAACAAAGTGATTCATTATCTACAAAAGCTGAAGTTCAGCAACTTTCTCTTCATTCATCAAGTTCATTTTGAAATTTTCTTTATTATGTGTTTGTAATTAAATTCTAGTTGTAATATTCAAAGAATTATAACAATCACAAGTAACATCACGACATGTCTGAATACAATCACAATACGCATGAACAACCACAGTAACATAAATCGACATCAATATATAGTAAATCAAAACCAACAACGTATATTAATAACTTGATCAGTTGTGTTACATAACAGAACGATACAAGATTCTTTATTAATGCCACACGCGGCAGGCTAAGTTGCCTCAAAACTATACAGAGGTAAACTATGTCTAACTGTTGGAAGTTTCATCCATGGGTCCTGTGAGTTCTGAAATCTGATCCAGAAGTCTCTGTATGTCAGTCCGATGCTGGACTTGCATGTCTTCCACGAGGGTCTCTAATGTATCGGCTCTGTGGCGCGCTCGTAAGGCTTCCTCATTCCTTCTTTGTCCCTCCCATTGTAACATTATCATGTGGGAGCGTGTTACGAACAGTTCTGACTGTATCGTCGTCAGACTGACCTGATGATCCATCCTATTAGATACGAGGCCATGTAGGATGTCATCAACCGTGAGTGGTGCTCTGTCAACGATGCTCCGGAGTGCATCGATCTGCTCCTCATGACGCTCCAGACGTGTCACAATGGTGGATGGGGTAGGTGTGTGGGCAAATGCTGCCCTGGAGCTCTCTCCATTCTCGAAGACACGAGCTGGAGGAGTGAAACCAGGTGAGAACAGTAATGATGGTGAAGATGGATGACTGGGACCTGCTATAAGAGCCCGGCTCTGAGAGGGTAGATCATCCTCTGGAGTCGGCTCCCGTTGGTGGGGTGTAAACGGGTAAGTCTGGGTGAGTTGGTTGAATAGGTGGTCGGGTCGTAGTGGTGGTAATGCATACAGATACTCAGGTGATGATGGGGGTGTCATCCCGATCATGTCTAGGGGTGAAGTAGGAGAGTAGGGTGGATATGGTGGTATAATCGGCACTGGGTGTGGGCGTACCCTCTTGCGAGGTGTATGCTTCCTGATATGGCCATTGGGATGGGTCCGAAATAGTTTCATAAATGGTTCGGGCTCATAGGGTGCTAAGATCTTGACTTTTCTGCCCCGGAATACCAGTGAAAGCGGGGGTGGTGGAGTAGGTGATGGTGTATCTGAATCCTCTGCAGGCAGCCATTGCCGACTCTACAGGTACTGGTCATCAGTAAGCGGGGTGTAGGTGGGAGCAAACGGACTGGTCTCCTGGTATGGTGGTGAGATATGTGCCCGTGTAGCTAACACATACGGGTCTTCAGATAATGGTGAGTCTGGGTTACCTATTATAATAGGTGACATGGGTGGTGTAGCAGCAACTTCACCTTCCTCAAAGGGCTCCGTTTCGTCTGATGGGATGTTCGACACTGTAGCAGTCGAAGTGCTGGGAACTATGGGTGAGGTGATAGATGATAAGGTGTTCTCTGATTTCATGTCCGATGAGATGCTAATGTGAGAGACTGTAGACATGGTACTGTAATAACCGGTAAATAGTAAATGTAAGTAATCAATAACATCAGGGTGTGAAAATAAAGGTGAAATAATCAAGTATGTGAGAGTAAGTGTGAGATAATTTTGATAAGTAATGTATTGAGCACGGTGATATGCAGGCACAGATGGCGTAAAGTGGTATGGTGTAAAATCATTCATTTTGAAAGTGTAGTTATAGTCCAATGTTTGAAAACATTTGGTTCTCTATAACCATGTCTCTGATGCCAATCTGTAACACCCCCTAAATTATGAGTTAACAGCGGAAGACTAATCGGGGTACTACGGGGAGGATCATGGTCATAATCATAGAAAACGGCTCAAATGAGGCGTTTTGAAAGTACTTGTCATTCATATAATAATTCAGTTACAAAAGTGAGATATCAGAGTTGTGAAATCCATAAAAGGAGATAGTAGTTTGAACTGAATGACATGATTTATTTAACACCATAAAAACTATAAGTTTATTGCCCGCTCCGTGCCTTGACTGCTCCACTAATTACCTGAGATAAACATGCTAAAAGATAACAAAATTGTTGAGTGAAATCATAGAGCTTGAATTTATAATCAGTTCGAACACAAGTGTAGGATTGTATGTGAAATACAATCATTTGAAATGGTGATATTGTAGTTATATATATATATATATATTGCCCTAAGTCTCATGATACGCAAATGTTAACAAAGTACCGGAATTCGGTAGGGGAAACAATCCAAATTAATGGCATGAGTTATGGCCCTCGGGATAGGAGATTGCCATCTTCCTATTTAATTCAAATATAATGCATTGCGACTAATCCGACTAGCAACTAAGGCTATCCGTCAAGGTATTAGTGGAATAGGCAGTCAGCCTCCAATAGATCTATTCACTATAATCGTGTTCACTCGCAGTGATTAATGGTTCATGATATAAAGGGCTTTTGGAAATAGTGGGAACTTAGGCAATATCAATCAGGTGTAGCATACATAAAAATACTTGTGTTCTATTTGTAGCATGTATCTCCCCCACGGAGTGTAAAGTGATAAAATGAGTAAAAGTGGGGCAATAACTCACCTTGAGTGTAACTGGTGAGGTGAAATGTGAATTCAAGTGAGTTACGGGTACGGCTCCAACACACGACCTGAATAACAGTGAAGTCTGAGATTTTGACTTAATATGAATAGTGATTGCGAAAGTGAGTAACGGATAACGATCTGAATGGTGATGTGAGTGTGATATGCTTAAAATGCTTAAAGTTCAAAAATAATATTATAAATAATATTATCTTGTTTTTATGTCTTTAAATCCAATAATATCGTTTCCTCGAAATCGGTGAAACGAAACGTTAAGTTAAATCGTTAAAACTCGTTATATATAAATATAACGTAACGTGTTTAAATATATGTGAACGAAACGTAAAAATGCACGTGATTGAGTTGAAAAATGTATAATATGAAATAGAAATGAAAAGGGTATAAAGTTTCTGTTGGTCCTTGAACTTTTACAATTTTTACATTTTCTACCCTAATGGAGTTAGCGTTGCACCGTTAGTCCTTGGTTATGTATGTTTTACATTTTTAGTCCAAAAACTTCCAAAATGACATTTCAAACTTACTGTTTAATATTTTAACATTTTCTACCCTTAATGTACTAATTTGACAGTTTTGGATATAATTATATGAAATTTACACATTTAACCCGCATAGTGAAAAGTCTTGCAAAACTAATCCAAAAATCACAAAAAAAGGTGTGAAATGATTTCCGAAAATTTTAGTATCCTTATTAAGCTTATTTAAGTTAAATCCAACTGCTTATTCGGCCGAAGTGCTTATTTTTAAGTTAATGGGCTTAACAAGACTTAAACAAAAGCCCATTAATGATTTGCGATCCAAAGGGTTTTAAGGGAAGTTGGGTCTGGTCTTGGGCTTGTTTTAAAGTTACAAAAACATAATAATCGAGCTTATATCCATAGCTTATCGAATAAGCTTAAAATCAGCTTATTGGGCTAACTAGCCCAACCGACAAAATAAGTATATTTAGAAACAGTCCGAGTAGCTTAAGCTTTGGTGTTTTTAAAGGGTTCATATGAGCTTATCAAGGAAAACTCATAACATGAACTTATTAGGTGAGCTTGTGCAGAATCGAGATGTGTAATAAAATTGATATGTTATGTGTATGTATTTGATTTTATATAGCCATTTCTAGTTGACATATAAGTTGGTTCAATAAAATAAATGTGACTTATATATGAGTTACAATATTATACGATGAAAATATATTAAAAACAATGTTCGATATGCTATGTAATGAACATGTGAGTGTCGTGTGATGGTGTAACCATGGTTTCTAGCCTTCCATCAATAGGAGGCAACCATTGTTCACGTGAAAATGAATAATAAAGATCGTAAAATACATAGAAAAATATAGATACGTTCGAATAAAAATGTATACAATGCATGGGATGTTTTAAATCAAAGGAAAGGATGAAAACGAGTTGGAGAGACTTACTATACCTTAAAAGGTGGTGAGTTAACGTTCAAATGGAACTAGTGTTGGGAATTAAATATTCAAGAAGTTTAATATCGGGTTCTATTCAAAGAAATACGTTAAGTGTGATTCTGCTGCTAGTGCATTTGGTTCCTGCTGGTAATGTTTGTTCCTGCTGCTAGAACATTTGATTCTGCTGCTAGCGATAAATGATTCTGCTGCTAGGCTTAACATTCTGCTGCTGAAGGATTCTGCTGCTAGTGTTAACATTGTTGCTGCTAATGTACATTCTGCTGCTAAGTGGATAAGTATGAAAAGATATTATGTATATTTTGGTCAACAATATACGGTAGATAATATCTTACCCCATGTGCTTAGTTAACAAGTTGTGTACACAGATACATGTTGTATCTTATGTACTGACACACTCAAGATAAGTTAGCAAGTAGTTTATCAAGACTTTAAGCAATATTGTAAAGATCTTCTTGGACTATAAAAGAAGATCTTAGTCTCGATATTATGTGTCGATAAGTTGGTTGATATTGTAAAAACACTTAGAACTTTCATAACTGTTAGAACTAGAACAAACACAACAATATCAAGAACATAGAAACTTAAGATTCAAGGTTGTAACCCTAGTGATATCTCAAGATCACTCGTATTATTATCATTAATAATATTGAATCGTTTGGTGATAATCTTTCATTATTCATTGTCATATAACAATCACAACCGTTCCATTTCCATAACACAAATAACCTTCTAAGTGTGATTAAGTAGATTCCGCATTCTTAATCATATTAACTCAATATATCATACACACAAAGAACAAAAGGTTTAACCACCTTAACCGTGTGTCGAATCCTAACAAGTGGTGATTCTGCTGCTAGGCTTAATGTTCCTGCTGCTAGGCCAACTGATTCTGCTGCTGGCCCTTCAGAAACAAAAGAAGCAGAATTCTCAGATAATGAGGTGGATTTCAACAATCTTTCATAAAATTATCAAGTTCCTTCTACTCCACAAACAAGAATTCACAAAGTCCACTCCCTAGATAATGTGATTGGAGATGTACAATCAGGTGTGAAGACAAGACAACAATTGATGTCTTCAGACCAACAAGGGCTTCTTGATGCCCTTTATGCTTCAAAGCAGCATGAGTTTTCAAACTCTTGCTTGTTTGTATGTTTTCTCTCACAAGATGAACCAAAGAACATTCTGAAAGCCTTAGATAATTCAAGCTGGGTAGAAGCTATGCAAGAGGAGCTTCTTCAGTTCAAGATTCAGAAAGTATGGGTGTTAGTTGATTTACCTAGGAATGCAAAGGTAATTGGCACTAGATGGGTTTTCAAGAATAAAAGGGATGAAAGGGGCATAGTGATTAGGAATAAGGCTAGATTAGTAGCCCAAGGGTACACACAACAAGAAGGAATAGACTATGATGAGGTTTATGCTCCAGTAGCAAGGATTGAGGCAATTAGGCTTTTCTTAGCTTATGCTTCATTTTTAGGCTTCACAGTTTATCAAATAGATGTCAAGAGTGCATTTTTATAGGGAACAATTGTAGCAACCCGTAGAATTTTCTAGTCATTAGTGAACGCTAATCTATTATTAACACGTCGTTACTGTTCACTTAACCATTTTTACGAGCCAATTTGAACTTTTTATTTATTACATTCCTAAATAAACATTGTTATGTTATTTACTCTTCGATGGAACCGACCACATGCGTACCGACACCGTGATAGTATGGCATGAGAACATAATCATAAAAATAAATACGGACTCAGCAATAAAAACAGATAATTTATGACGACTCAAAACTCTCGAACCAAAAATATTTAAACGAAACCAGATCCGACACGGTCTAGCGAGACCCGAGTATTTAAAAGCACCAAATTAACAATACTCCAAATTATATATTTCTTTCTTTCCCTCATTTTGTCGCTACCCACATTATATTCTGCTGCCCCCTTCTCTTTTTACACATTCCCAAATGTGTTCCCATCTTGTTATTTGTTTTCTGCTGCTGCTCTCCTTCTTGAACCCATCGAACACCCAAACCATCCATCAACACCTTAACTTTTGCCTTCACCTCCCATTCTTATCACCAAATAAGCAAAATCACCACCATCAAAAGCACTATCCCCTTTTGTCTTGTCGCTTTACTGCTTCCCCCATAAACCCCTTTTAATACTTTTCTGCTGACCCTTTCGCCACTTACTCCTCTTCCCCAAGCAAACCCGTGAATCACCATCTTTCCCAAATCCCTTTCTTCGACCCATCTCTATCGCTGCCATCTTTCTTTGATCTAGGAAACCACAAGTCAAACCTAGGGAGTGATGATAGAAATGGATGGAACACCTAAATGGAAATTGTTCCTCTCCTAGAACCGAAAGAACCATGGAGTAGTCCTCCATAACCGTCCTTTTAAACCGGTATTCCAAGAGGAGTCGAACCACACTTAAACGAAATCCACCAAGGTTCTGAGTAGATTCGAGCTCTCAAGGAAGAACAAGAGTTGTGGTGATCGTGGTTCGACTCGGGATAGCGGGTTTTCGGATTGAGACCATTAGAGATCATTGTAAGGTTTATATAATTTTTTTTTATTTCGAAACATGTATAGATTCGGTTCTCGTAAATTATTTTTTTATGTTTTTCGTTTATGGGTAATGTTTAAGAGTTATTAGAACCCAAATTAAGAACTGATTGTTGGCTCGAGACTTGTAGTGGTGTGATTTGAGGCTGTGTTTAAAATATAGGATTAGCCGAGCATGGTTTTGAAAATATGCACACAAGGTGTTTGTGGGTATGTCTAAAAAGGAATATAATCCTCGAAATGAATTTATGCGCGAGTCGTATGACTCGAGTTATGGTCAAGTAGGCACTAGCGTTGGCTGTGCTTGTGTTCATACCCAAGTTGGGACTTTGAGTTGTACTCGAGGTTGTCGGGTTTGCACCCAAATACTGCTGGTATCTCACTTGCACTCGAATTAAGTCGCGAAGTGTATATTTAAATCAATGTTTCTTAGTAGGTGTGGTCATAGTAGTGTTAAACCTTGATTAGTTAAACTTAAGCGTGTTTTGGAGTGGCGAGCCACTAGTTGTGTTCGTAGTTCATTGGCTCAACACCGGAGGTCCCTAAAGGACACCTCTTAAGCACTCTGGTGCTCGAATTAATAGTCTCGACCATGTTGTAGTACCTTTACAAACTTCGCCAAAGTCTCAAACCCAGACAGCGAATGGTTTAAAAATTGGCGCAATGGCAGTTTCATTCCAAATAAAAATACCAGGCAACCCACGAAACTCAAAAACATACACCAGTATATTTGAAAAGGAGATTGGGTTTAGATTTACACTGGGCCGAAGCCCAGTACAAAATAAAATAGTAAAACTCATTTGGTTCTTGTACTAGGCCACAAGAAGTGGGCTGCGTTTGAACCTGGGCCACAGCCATTCAATTTGTGATTTAAAACTAATAGGGTGCGTTTGATATTAGATAAAAGGAAAGGTGAATGTTTAAAATTTTTCTTTTAACATAAAGTGATAAAACCCGAACTAACAACGTGTCGAATATTAGTTATTCAAATGGTGACAGAAACGAATAGCCGAGACACTAAAAAAATTGTCATACGCCGTTAATAACAATTACGCCATAAAATAAATAAGCACCACGTGTAACAACAACATGATCGTTTTAAAAACATATATACTATTTTAAGTTCATCAAATCATAAATTAAAATGCGAACTAAATCATGCCATACTATTTAGGTCACGCGTGGGAAGTACTACCCACCATTTAATTCTATTGCATTTCGGATTACTACTACACCAAGGTGAGTTTCATAGCCCCTATTTTTATACTTTTGAAATTACTTTTGGGGAGATACATGCTTAAATTATTTTGCTCATTTATCAAATACATGATTTATGCAATTACTCAAATATTTATACTTTTATACAATATGCTTTTATACTTGTCTTTGGGAAAAGACACCCAGTAATCCTTTGGGAAAAGACACCCAGTAATCTTATGATGCATTGGTATGCAAGTCATCTGATATAGTTTGCATTGGTATGCAAGTAATCTATTATATTGTGCATTGGTATGCAAGACATTTATTCTATTCTTATTGTGATAGCAGTGGATTGTAAACACACAGGTTGCAAGTCTTGTATGGGCGGGACTTGGAACTGAGTGGATTTTCAAGGCCTTTGCTGTGAAATCTTTATTCAAATATACTTGATAGACATACTATGTTAGCAGTGGGTTGTAAACACACAGGTTGCAAGTCTTGTATGGGCGGGGCTTGGAACTGAGTGGATTTACGATGCCTTTGCTGGAAAAATCTATATTTAAACACTTTACCTTTAAACATCTTTATTGAAATGCTTTACTTTTAAACTAAACTCTATGAACTCACCAACCGTTGGTTGACACTTTTTAGCATGTTTATCTCAGGTTGTTAAGACTATTATGGATGCGTGGATTGCTAGGGTCATTTGCATACTTGAAGACGCATATCTATCTTTATCATTCGATAAACTTTGAAAACTTTTATGTAATCTTTACTTTGGAACTTATTGTCATAACTCTGATTTTAATAATTCGAATGATAACTTTTCAAAACGTCTCATTTAGAGGTCGTTTTCTATACCTTGATCTGTATTATGAAGTAATACCCCCTTGATTCTACTGTTTCCGCTGCGGTAATTTGGGGGTGTTACAGATTGGTACCAGAGCCATGGTTATAGAGAACTAGGTTGCATTTAGGAGCCTAGACTATAACTGCTATATTCCTTGAGATCCTTATCCTAACCGCCTTGCTTACGTAGAACTATTCCCATTTATGTGCTCACTGTTAATTGTTTTAGTATCTGCACCGATGGAGGAATTTCAGCATTTGGTCGAATCATCAGAGGTGTGAAGCTCAGTGATAACCGGCTATTTAACTTAATCTTGTGACAGTTCTTGTTTGATGAGACATGGGATTAAGTTGAATAAAAGGTTATCACTTAGCCGCAGAAAAATTTGATGATTTTGCTAAAAAGATGATTTCTCTTGAGGATACCTTATAGGGAAAAATCTCAGAATCTAAATCGAGACATCAAAAGCATATAGCTCAGTGATAACTAGCTATTTAACTTAATCTTGTGACAGTTCTTGTTTGATGAGACATGGGATTAAGTTAACTAAAAGGTTATCACTAAGCCGCAGAAAGTTGATGAGTTCACTCGAGGATTTTTCTGGGAGATAATCACCCTACTCTTGTCGAAATATGTGTGCATGGTGATATGTACACGTGTGAAAGGAGGTAAGTATAATTATGGTGGCCAACATAATTATAAGTGCATCACAACACACGTGGACATATGTAATCATGTGTACGTTAATCGGCATTAACCCACTTAGGATAACAGCTAGTAGCGGGGTTTTTTGTGAGAACGCTAAGTATAGATTGGATAGTCAATAGCTTTTCCCTTGTCTCTGACGCTCGCTAAATGTCCTTCATTGCATAGAGGCAATGGCAACAAGGAGATCAGCTCGCAATGCTAACCGAGGAAATGCCACACAAAGAGGTGGAAGGACTAGTGGACGTGGAGGTCGAGGAGGTGGCCGCGGCATTGGTAACAATGACAACAATGACGGTGGAAATCCTGATTTTGCCGCCATCATCGCCCAACAGCTTCAAACCTTGCTACCTACTATTATCACGCAAGTCGGCAATCACATCAACAACTCGGGAAACCACGGAAGCATAAATGACGACACAAATGGTGTAGGTGTGAATGAGACTACCACCCGTACAACTGGATGCACATATAAGGAATTTATGGCATGCAAGCCAATGGAGTTTAATGGCAATGGAGGTGCGTTGGAGTATACCCGCTGGATTGAAAAGATGGAGTCAGTAATCGACATCAGTGGCTGTGAAACGCATCAGAAGGTGAAGTATTCGGCATGCTCGCTGTCAGGAAAGGCGTTAACATGGTGGAACACGCAGATTCAAGCTAGAGGCAGAGAAGCAGCTGTAGGAATGACATGGGACGACTTCAAGGCACTGCTGAAAGAGGAATATTGTCCGGATAATGAAATGCAGAAACTGGAAAATGAACTCTACCATCACTCTATGATAGGAGCTGGCCATGCAGCCTACACCGATCGGTTTCACGAACTAGCAAAATTAGTTCCTCATATGGTTACCCCTGAATCGAAAAGGATTGAGAGGTACATCTACGGTCTAGTCCCCGAAATTCGTGGAACTGTGAAAGCAACTGAACCATCTACGATTCAGAGTGCAATATTGAAGGCAGGGACTCTAACAGATGAGATGGTTAGGAATGGAGTATTAAGGAACGATGACAAGAGGAAGGGAACAACTGAGTCAGACAAGCCAGTGGTCCCCATGATGGACAACAAGAGAGCCAGAAGTTACGTGGCCACTGGGTCTGGTCAGAAAGGATATTCAGGACCACATCCTAAGTGCACTAAATGTGCTTATCATCACCCGGAGTCTGTACCCTGCCGAGAGTGTAAGAACTGTAATCAGTTGGGTCATTATACGAGTCACTGTAAAGCACCACGAAATGCAGGCCTCACAAGGAATAATCAAAAGACGTGCTATGAATGTAACAGCCCGAATCATCTCAGGCATGCGTGTCCAAAGTTAAATGGAACACCTGGACAAGGACAAGGAAACCTAGCTCTAGCTGTTGAAGGAAATAACCCAAACCCTTTAGCCCAACTTGGTCCAGCTCGTGGTCGGGCATTCTACTTGGGTGAATTGGAAGCAGCTAACAAGTAATGGGTACGTTTTCCCTAGTCAAGTAGTATTCTACCTTAGATACTTAAGTTTTGCCTGATTCCTTTAAACTTTACACATCGATTTTTCGCAAGCATCTTTTAAGAGATAACGCCGACTGAATCTCGGGACGAGATTCAAAAATTAGGGGTGGATACTGTAGCAACCCGTAGAATTTTCTAGTCATTAGTGAACGCTAATCTATTATTAACACGTCGTTACTGTTCACTTAACCATTTTTACGAGCCAATTTGAACTTTTTATTTATTACATTCCTAAATAAACATTGTTATGTTATTTACTCTTCGATGGAACCGACCACATGCGTACCGACACCGTGATAGTATGGCATGAGAACATAATCATAAAAATAAATACGGACTCAGCAATAAAAACAGATAATTTATGACGACTCAAAACTCTCGAACCAAAAATATTTAAACGAAACCAGATCCGACACGGTCTAGCGAGACCCGAGTATTTAAAAGCACCAAATTAACAATACTCCAAATTATATATTTCTTTCTTTCCCTCATTTTGTCGCTACCCACATTATATTCTGCTGCCCCCTTCTCTTTTTACACATTCCCAAATGTGTTCCCATCTTGTTATTTGTTTTCTGCTGCTGCTCTCCTTCTTGAACCCATCGAACACCCAAACCATCCATCAACACCTTAACTTTTGCCTTCACCTCCCATTCTTATCACCAAATAAGCAAAATCACCACCATCAAAAGCACTATCCCCTTTTGTCTTGTCGCTTTACTGCTTCCCCCAGAAACCCCTTTTAATACTTTTCTGCTGACCCTTTCGCCACTTACTCCTCTTCCCCAAGCAAACCCGTGAATCACCATCTTTCCCAAATCCCTTTCTTCGACCCATCTCTATCGCTGCCATCTTTCTTTGATCTAGGAAACCACAAGTCAAACCTAGGGAGTGATGATAGAAATGGATGGAACACCTAAATGGAAATTGTTCCTCTCCTAGAACCGAAAGAACCATGGAGTAGTCCTCCATAACCGTCCTTTTAAACCGGTATTCCAAGAGGAGTCGAACCACACTTAAACGAAATCCACCAAGGTTCTGAGTAGATTCGAGCTCTCAAGGAAGAACAAGAGTTGTGGTGATCGTGGTTCGACTCGGGATAGCGGGTTTTCGGATTGAGACCATTAGAGATCATTGTAAGGTTTATATAATTTTTTTTTATTTTGAAACATGTATAGATTCGGTTCTCGTAAATTATTTTTTTATGTTTTTCGTTTATGGGTAATGTTTAAGAGTTATTAGAACCCAAATTAAGAACTGATTGTTGGCTCGAGACTTGTAGTGGTGTGATTTGAGGCTGTGTTTAAAATATAGGATTAGCCGAGCATGGTTTTGAAAATATGCACACAAGGTGTTTGTGGGTATGTCTAAAAAGGAATATAATCCTCGAAATGAATTTATGCGCGAGTCGTATGACTCGAGTTATGGTCAAGTAGGCACTAGCGTTGGCTGTGCTTGTGTTCATACCCAAGTTGGGACTTTGAGTTGTACTCGAGGTTGTCGGGTTTGCACCCAAATACTGCTGGTATCTCACTTGCACTCGAATTAAGTCGCGAAGTGTATATTTAAATCAATGTTTCTTAGTAGGTGTGGTCATAGTAGTGTTAAACCTTGATTAGTTAAACTTAAGCGTGTTTTGGAGTGGCGAGCCACTAGTTGTGTTCGTAGTTCATTGGCTCAACACCGGAGGTCCCTAAAGGACACCTCTTAAGCACTCTGGTGCTCGAATTAATAGTCTCGACCATGTTGTAGTACCTTTACAAACTTCGCCAAAGTCTCAAACCCAGACAGCGAATGGTTTAAAAATTGGCGCAATGGCAGTTTCATTCCAAATAAAAATACCAGGCAACCCACGAAACTCAAAAACATACACCAGTATATTTGAAAAGGAGATTGGGTTTAGATTTACACTGGGCCGAAGCCCAGTACAAAATAAAATAGTAAAACTCATTTGGTTCTTGTACTAGGCCACAAGAAGTGGGCTGCGTTTGAACCTGGGCCACAGCCATTCAATTTGTGATTTAAAACTAATAGGGTGCGTTTGATATTAGATAAAAGGAAAGGTGAATGTTTAAAATTTTTCTTTTAACATAAAGTGATAAAACCCGAACTAACAACGTGTCGAATATTAGTTATTCAAATGGTGACAGAAACGAATAGCCGAGACACTAAAAAAATTGTCATACGCCGTTAATAACAATTACGCCATAAAATAAATAAGCACCACGTGTAACAACAACATGATCGTTTTAAAAACATATATACTATTTTAAGTTCATCAAATCATAAATTAAAATGCGAACTAAATCATGCCATACTATTTAGGTCACGCGTGGGAAGTACTACCCACCATTTAATTCTATTGCATTTCGGATTACTACTACACCAAGGTGAGTTTCATAGCCCCTATTTTTATACTTTTGAAATTACTTTTGGGGGAGATACATGCTTAAATTATTTTGCTCATTTATCAAATACATGATTTACGCAATTACTCACATATTTATACTTTTATACAATATGCTTTTATACTTGTCTTTGGGAAAAGACACCCAGTAATCCTTTGGGAAAAGACACCCAGTAATCTTATGATGCATTGGTATGCAAGTCATCTGATATAGTTTGCATTGGTATGCAAGTAATCTATTATATTGTGCATTGGTATGCAAGACATTTATTCTATTCTTATTGTGATAGCAGTGGATTGTAAACACACAGGTTGCAAGTCTTGTATGGGCGGGACTTGGAACTGAGTGGATTTTCAAGGCCTTTGCTGTGAAATCTTTATTCAAATATACTTGATAGACATACTATGTTAGCAGTGGGTTGTAAACACACAGGTTGCAAGTCTTGTATGGGCGGGGCTTGGAACTGAGTGGATTTACGATGCCTTTGCTGGAAAAATCTATATTTAAACACTTTACCTTTAAACATCTTTATTGAAATGCTTTACTTTTAAACTAAACTCTATGAACTCACCAACCGTTGGTTGACACTTTTTAGCATGTTTATCTCAGGTTGTTAAGACTATTATGGATGCGTGGATTGCTAGGGTCATTTGCATACTTGAAGACGCATATCTATCTTTATCATTCGATAAACTTTGAAAACTTTTATGTAATCTTTACTTTGGAACTTATTGTCATAACTCTGATTTTAATAATTCGAATGATAACTTTTCAAAACGTCTCATTTAGAGGTCGTTTTCTATACCTTGATCTGTATTATGAAGTAATACCCCCTTGATTCTACTGTTTCCGCTGCGGTAATTTGGGGGTGTTACAACAATTGAAGAAGAGGTATATGTTTCACAACCTCCAGGCTTCATTGACCCACAACATCCAGACAAAGTGTACAGAGTAGTTAAAGCTCTCTATGGCCTTCATCAGGCACCAAGAGCTTGGTATGTAACACTAGCTTCCTACTTATTAGAAAATGGATTTCAAAGAGGAAAGATTGATCAGACACTTTTCATCAAACAACACAAGAAGGATCTTCTGTTAGTGCAGGTGTGTGTGGATGACATTATCTTTGGATCTACTAGGAAGGAGATGTGTTTAGAGTTTGAGAAGCTTATGCATGATAAGTTTCAAATGAGTTCTATGGGAGAACTTACATTCTTTTTGGGTCTGCAAGTTAGGCAATCAAATGAAGGAATCTTTATCTCTCAGGACAAGTATGTTGCAGAGATACTTAGAAAATTTCAATTTGCTGATTCAAAAGTGGCAAGCATACCAATAGACTCTGAGAAGCCACTTCTAAAAGACTTAGATGGAGAAAATGTGGATGTACACACATACAGATCTATGATAGGCTCCTTGATGTATCTTACATCATCTAGACCTGACATCATGTTCCCTGTTTGTGCTTGTGCAAGATTTCAAGTTACTCCAAAGGTTTCTCATTTAATTGCAGTCAAGAGGATTTTTAGATATCTCAAGGGTCAACCAAGGTTGGGTCTATGGTATTCAAGGGAATCACCTTTTGATTTGGTAGCATTTTCGGATAGTGATTATGCTGGTGCTAGCTTGGACAGAAAGTCAACAACTGGAAGATGTCAATTCCTTGGGTGTAGACTTGTCTCATGGCAGTGTAAGAAGCAAACAATGGTGGCTAATTCAACAACTGAAGCTGAATATGTAGCTACTGCAAGTTGCTGTGGTCAGGTTCTATGGCTTCAAAACCAACTCTTTGACTATGGGTACAATTTCTTAAACACTGTTATTCATATTGATAATAGTAGTACAATTTGTATTATTAAAAATCCAGTGCAACATTCTAAAACAAAACAAATTAAAATTAGACATCACTTTATAAGAGACTGCAATGAGAAAAGATTAATTCAAGTTCTTAAAATTACTTCAGAATTTAATTTTGCAGATCTGCTAACCAAAGCTTTTGATGTTGGAAGGTTTCAATACCTGGTAGCAAGTATTGGAATGCTTAATCCTCAATGATTTTAAACTTTGGGTTTTTGTAAATAAATTTTTGTTTGTGCTGCTAGTTTTAAAAGTTACTACTGCTATTACAAAAGTTTGTGCTGCTAGTACAAATTTAAATTGTGTTATTCATACAGTTAGTCCTATGATTATTCTAATACAAGACAAGTGCTTTGTACATTGTTCTTTTGGTTTTAGACTAACAATTACAGGTAGGGTAAAGACCATAAAATAACAACTTACTTTCTCCATTTTACCGAGATGAAACACGTACTTTTTTATCAACATTTAAGCCAACGCAACTATCAAGTATTGTTCCGAGATGAAACACCTACTTTTTTATTAACATTTAAGCCAACGCAACTATCAAGTATTGTTCCGATATCAACAAAAAGTTGTTTAAGAAGACAGGGGTAATATAGTCATTTCAAGTATTATTTAATTATTTTATACACCTTTTTGTTGATATCAGAACAATACTTGATAGTTTCGTTGGCTTAAATGTTGATAAAAAAGTAGGTGTTTCATCTCGGTAAATTGGAGAAAGTAGGTTGTTATTTTATGGTCTTTACCCTTACAGGTATAATCATGTGAACACAAAAGGATGTTTCAAGTGAAATGGAAGCAGCAGAATCAGAATATCCAGTTGCTACATATTAGGTTTATGATGGACTGAGTTTGGGAATTTATAACTCCTTAAAACTTCTTTCTTGAAACCTAAGTATGAAATTTCACATTGAATTGATGACTTAGTTGGTCAGATAGTAACTGACTCAACTCACTTTCTATCATTTTATACTTTCAAGTATAATGAGCAAGTTTGAGGACATCTGATAGAAAGAACAGCTAGTAAAAGTGAATCTAACACTTGTGTTAGAGGCAAAAATTACTATGAGCTGGAAACCCTGTCAAGAAAGCCTTTTGAATAGGTTTATCTTCACACAGGCAGTTATTTATAACTGAAAACATTAGTTCTCACACAACCAGAGGTTGCATTAAACCGAAATTTTAATCAAGTGTCTGTTATACACTTAATCCCTTCAAAATGGTTGAAAGCAGTATGATTTTTCAATTCTAAAATCATGAACATACTGCTAAGGCAAAAGTTTCTTAAAAGGATTTTCAAAGAGACTCACTAAAACCATCCATTGATGAACCATGAGTCAAATGCCCCATGAATCACCTCTCATAGGAGTTAACACACCTAGAAGTGATGAGGGCAGTAACTTAAACTCTTAAGGAATTGATGGCTACATGTACAACATTGTCTGAAAACAAGTTCTCATTGATAGATCAGATAATGGAGAAAGAAATATTTTGGTACAAAGTGAGAGATCTTCCAAACAAGGGGAGGTGATTTGTCGTTTTTAGTACGTTTATTTTTCCAAGGGTAAAACTCAACGAATGCGTTTTCCCCGGGTCGTTTCCCAACGAAGGTCGAATATCGAGTTGTCGTTAACGTGTCGAATACGTGTGGTGAATGAGTGAAAAAGAGTGATTGATTTGTGATTTTATACTATGAACAATTAAATATGAAATAAAAACAACTAATTAAGCTAATTAAACAATTAAACTAAGCATACGAACAAAAAAAACGAAAATATGAATTTAAAAAAAAAAAAAAAAAAAAAAAAAACGTTACGCGACGAATTATAAAACGTAAATAAAAATGATTTTCTAAAATTTAAAACCTAAAAATAATTTTCCTATATTAAATTTGATAAAAGAAAATTTTTGGAAAAAGAAAAATATATATATTTTTTTTGGACTTTTTAAGAATTTATTTATTAATTAAAACTATTAAAAACTAATTAGGTGATTTATCTAAAATGCAAAAGTGAAAATAAAAAAAATAACTAATGGACTAAATTATAAAAGAAAATTTGGAAAAATAAAAGTTTTATAAAAGCTGAGGGACTAAAGTTGTAAAAACTGAAACTATTATAGATTTAATAAAAGACAGGGACTAAAATTGCCAAAACAACAAACTATTTAAGACTAAAACTACTTAGCCTCGATTTAAACTAAAACAGAAACTACAAGGACCAAAAATGACAAAGACAGATATTTGTTTAATTTTCTATATCAGTTAACAAACCTGACAAGCTAATTTCAACAGCTTTTAAAAAGCTCAAAGTTTAACCAATTTTAAAAATAAAAGCTGTTCTAGAAAGCTTATAAAGCAGAGATTACAAATATTTAAAAAGCCCTATCATGAATGCTTGATTGCTAGCTCGATTTCGGCTTAGATCAGCTAGTTAAAACACAATAGCTGCTGCACTATTTGACAGATCTGATAAAACAATGTGCAATACACTTAAACATGCCAAAGAGTACCACTCAAACAATACTTAGCTTATAGAACTCATGCACTAATTTAATACTTTTTATACTACTTGAAACACAAACAAACACCTCAAATCAAACTCAGCTTATGGCTGAGCTTGTCCTAGCAGTACTTGTTCTTACAGATTTACCCCAAGTCCAAAATCAAATAGTGAGCTATAAAACTTTAAGCACCAACTGATTTTAAGCCTAACACAACTTATCAAATCTGATTTACTAAAATCACTCTCAAAGTAAATGAAACAAGCTTCTATTACCCTATGATCTTAATAAGCTACTAAATGCAGAAATAGCTAACAAACAAGAGCAGTACTATAACCTGAATATGAATAAACAGACAACAAGCTAAGAAAAGTACTAGACTCACAAGTGATCCTGCTGTTATTAGATACCTCAGAACTCAGGTTATCAACCTCATTCAACCCAGGCTTATAGCCAATAACATAACCCCAATATCAAGCTTTATTCCACATCAGCACTCCACAGCTTATCACCAACTTATCAGCTTATCAGCTTAATATAATTTTTTTTTTCTTTTAACTGATACTCAGATATAACAATAATACTAAGAAAACTTTAAATTCAAGAACAATAAAATACCATTAAAATAAAAACAAAATTGATTTAAACTTTAATTCGGATAAAAATTGATTTAAACTAGAACATTAACCTTGAATTCGGATACAAATAAAATCGATTTAAAACTAAGAATTACAATAAAATATTTAATCTAAAACATTAATAAAAAATTACAACAACCTCCTCGTTACAAAATTAAATTCGACTGAAAAATTTAAAGTAATAATAAAACAATTAAAATTAAATCCTATCTATCTAAAAAAAACTAGCCTTCGATCTGAGGAGTTATCCCGCTATTTATAGCACTTGGCCGATCCTTCTGGAGAGTCCACGTTGGCGATCCGCGTGTGTCCACAGCTATCTATCACCCTTGGATCTTCCCTTCATCTCCAAGCTTCAATTCTGGCCGTACGATCAAAAGTGTGAGGTGGTTCGACCAATAGCCTGCCCCCACGTGTCATTCCTTGTGTCAGGAGCTTCTAGATGAACCAATCATTGTCTATTCTACCCTTAATTGCCGTAAATTTGTACGGTTAAAGGTTTAGGGCTTGGTGAATAGTAATTTTTGAGAGGATAAGGGTGCGGGTGTTTGTGTGGGAGAGAAAGGGTGAATGTTTGTTTATTTTGTTTTGACCGAGTTTTTTAGCTAAAAAACTTTGACCGGGTGTGGGTTGGTTGGTGTTGGATCGGGTCAAGTGGTTAGGTAGTGGGTCGGTTATGGGTTTAATTATTTTTGGGTTTAGTAGTTGGGTTAAAGGTTATGTTGGGCTTGGAGTTAGTTGTTTGTGGGATGGGCTTGGGATGAGTTGAGTTTAGGATCCGGTTGTGGTATTTTTTAGAGAATAGGGTAAATTTAGTTTATCCAAGGACCAAAAGTGTAATTCATGAAACCTCAAGGACCATAGTTGCCATTTCTCCAAAAATAAATCCAAGGGCTTAATTTGACAATTTCTGATAGATGGAGGACCTCGGTTGACTTTTTGACCATAATTTCTCCTCGGCATCGGCTAAAAATAACACTTCCATATCTCGTGCTCGTTTTTTCCGGTTCTTTCTTGATTTTTGTCCTTTTCTTCGATATCCGTGCCTGCATATGTAAAAACACAAAAACACAATATATTTGGCATTTTGGTCGGGTTTTTGGTCTATTTGGGTCCGGTTTTGGTCTAGAAATGGTATGTGTTTAAGCACATACCAAAATTCCCCCAGACTAAGCTATTGCAATGTCCTCATGCAATGTTATAAAAAACTCCCCATTTTTCCTTTTATTCTATTTTTGTATTTTTCTCATTATTCAAGTGACGGCTTTTGTTGACAATCATTATCTTTCGATAACTTTTAGGGTCTTCGAGTAGGAAACACGACTCATAAAGAAGTGACCATACGGATAAAATTCGTCGTCCCCGATTTTTCACGAGTCCCCAAACTAAGCTTAAAAATGAAATCATTGTCATTTACAAGTTAGACTGCCAACACTACTCAGAAAGCTAATTGTGGACTTCTCGTTCCCAAATTCCTATTTTTCCTCTATTTATTTTATTTTTTGAAGAGAAATGAATTTCTTCGAATTCTCGTTTCGATAATTTTTTTAAGCCGATAAAGATACTTAGTTTAGACGCTAAGTAGTTTCCAAACCTTCCCTCGAAAACCGTTGCATACAAAAATAAGGTCCACATCAAGGTCTCTGATTTAACACGATTTTGAGAATATCCCTTTTATTTGCGACCGAAACAACTCATCTACGAGTCCAGAGACGGAAGCCTTTATTAGGATACCTCGGAGTCGAAATTTGGCATTTTTAACATTATTAAGCACATATTATTATTGATCCTTGGCCCTTTATAACAATCACAACATCGGCTGCGAACCGGCAAGATGTGATAGTCTATTATGACCTTGGAATTTTTCCTCTGCCTTTATTAGAAGTCTACAACATCGGCTGCGAACCGGCAAGATGCAGAAAACTTTTTATGGCTTTGGATTATTATTATTATTTATTATTCATTATATATTTTGCCAAATCCCGAGTCCTACGGCTTTTATAACAATCCCAACATCGGTTGTGAGCCGGCAAGATGGAATAGTCTATTACACCGTAACACTGGCAGTACCTTGATGTGTACCCAACTTTCATAAGCAAGGATTCTCTAAGGAAGAAATAAAAACTAATTATCGCCAAAACTAAAATAGCTTTAATTATTCCTATTTATCTACTTTTGAGTGAAACAAGCTGATGGGAACAAAAAGCCACAAGAAACTTCGATGAGCTTTAAAGAGATCCAACTACTCCACGTTTAGCAATCTAACTTATAAACAACTCTATCATTTCTCGTTCTTCGCAAATTTAAAATCTTAAATAATAAGATCCGCGAATGCTTAGCCTTATAATCAAGCCATGCATATATAAAGTCAAATACGGGAACTTGCAAATTCTTAAAAAGAATTCGCGTTTTCTAGCTCCTTGTGTAAAAGACTAGCACGAGCTTATAGATTATAAATGGTTAAGGGAACAAGCTAGGGCTCAACACGCCCGATCAAGTCAGAATTTTATTCCTACTCTCTCCAGCGGAAAATCAACAAAAAATGCCAAAATTTATTATATTTTTGCAAAAATTTTTAAATTTTTCTCATTTTTTTTTTTTTTTTTTTTTTTTTTTTTTTTTTTTTTTTTTTTGGATTTTTTCAATTTTGAGGAAAAACGGGGTTGCATGAGTAAATGGCAAAAATGCAAGGCAAAAATCAAATCGACAGATTACCCCCCCAGACTAAAACGAGACATTGTCCTCAATGTCTTAAAGGTAAGGGTTCTCCTACATAAATCTAAGGCCGTTTATTAATTATGCCAAAAGATAGATGCAAAACGATAAGATTTTAGGATATCGATAAGCAGCGAATGATGAAACTCGAGTAGCGTGAAGGAAACTACGAGCACGAGAGTCTTCATCATCGGGCATTCCTGGATACATCACAGAAAACACGAAACACAAGATATAGAAGAGGGGATCCCTCCTCATGTTGCTTTATTAGAAAATAGATAAGAAGATAGATGGATAAGCATGGGGTGCCTCCCACGAAGCGCTTGTTTTTGGTAACCGAGTCACATGAGCTTGACTCGACCCCGAATTTATTTGTCCTTGGGGAAGCATGTGGAAGAAATTATCTCAATCGGACTTTCGTTCAAGATGTTTGGATAAATACTGAAGCACATGAAAGTTCCACTCCGATGAGATACCCGCGGTATTTTTTAGAAAGAATAACTAGAAGTGGTAATACCGGGGTCAAAGGTAATATCCTCACTCCCGAAGGAGTGAAGAATGGGAGAAGGCACAACATATGTGATGAAGAGCATAAAGATGTTGAGGATGATCATAATAAGCTCTTCATCATCAGCAGAAATTATGTCAAAAGTCTCGGGCGGGAGGGTCGGGATTAAATCTTCATGAGAAGGTATGCCTCCCCCCAGACTAGAATCTTCCTCCGGATCAAAATAGAATTGATCGTATTCTGGAGGAGATATGCAATGAGTGAGTTCATCAGAGAACTCCTTATGAAGAGAATCAATCATATGATGATTTGTGAGCTCAGGTCCCGTCACAGACTCATCACTCTCCTCCATCTGAATATCAAAGATTGGGTTATCAGAAATCTCATATTCGAACTCAAACAGAGGGTTGGTGATAGTTGTATTGAAGGTTTCGGGAACAAGGTCATCAAATCTCTTTGGTGGATTGATTTCAACTTCCTTCGGAGGGAGAGAAAGAGATGGTTCTTGGTCTAATAATTTTTCAAAAAGAATATCTCCCTCCGGGTTAAGACAAGAATCATCAATTTCCGGCGAAATTGATTTATCTTTGAAGAACACCTCGAGCTCTTCCCGCAAGATCACACTTCCCTCAATCGGAGGAGAAGGATGGGAAGAGTCGGAATCAAGAATCTCGATGTGATAAACTTGTTCTGGAGGTGGGACAAGTGGTGTGCTCTTAGAGCTAGCAATTTCCACCGCTTCCGTTGTAGTCTCCGATTCGTCTTCATCATCGTCGTCAAGAATACTCTTAGAATTTGCAGCACAACACTCAAACCATTTGCTCGATCCAGGATTGATTTTCATAGCCTTGAGCTCAGCACGTTTTTCTGACATGCTCTTGACCGTGAATCTGGAAAGGTTGGGATCAATTCTTTTAGGAGCAATTACGGGATCGGATTTTTGATCAACCGTAGCGACATTGCATTTGTCGGTTTGAGGTTTCGAGTTTGGATTAATATTGAACGTAACTTTTTCTTTATCGACCCGCAAAGTAATTTCTTCACCATAAACATCGATCAGAGCCCTCCCGGTCCTCAAGAATGATCTTCCGAGAATAAGAGGAACCCGGGGGTCAGCTTCGAAATCAACTACCACAAAGTCTGCAGGAAAATGGAACTGCCCCACCTTTACAAAGACATCCTCGGCTACACCTTTAGGAAGGGTGATGGACCGATCCGCAAGCTCGAGGGTCATGCAAGTGGGGGTGAGATCGGGTAGAGACAATTTCTTCCAGATGGATAACGGCATTAGGTTGATACTCGCACCAAGATCGGCCAAGGCATGACATTCAACCTTTCCCGGAAATTCACATGGTATGAGAAATTTTCCGGGATCTCCAAGCTTCTCCGGAAGCTTTTTGAGAATTGCCGCGGAGCAGTTTTCGTTCACTGGAGTTTTTGTCATTTCAAATAATTTTTCTTTATTGCTCAACAAACTTTTGAGTGTGGAAGTGAATTTAGGCATCAAGAGCAAAGCATCCGCGAAGCTTATATCAAAATGTAATTCTTGGAATATTTGAAAGAATTTTTCCATTTGACTCGAAGCTTTGTCACGGAGCTTTTGATCACTCATTCTCGAAGGATACGGAAGATTGGTCTTAACGGGAGCTTCTTTAGGAGCTTTTTCTTTTGGTTCAACATTTTTCGGTTCAGATGGATGGACGACCGGAGGTTGGACGTCTTTGGTTCCTCCTTGTTAGTAGGAGGTTCCGTGTCCTTGGTCACCTCGGTCTCACGGACGACTACCTTGGGAGGTAGAGAAGAAGGGGTAGCCGGAGCCGTGGGTCCATCATATGAAACACCGCTCCTAGTCGTGATCGCCTTAGCATCGCCCCTCGGGTTGGCGATCGTGTTACTTGGAAGAGTAGTTGTACCCGAACCCGAGGGTCGATCATTTAAACGTTTGTTCAATTCGGTTATCTGATTAATCATCATTCTATTCATTTCCTCTTGTTTCTTTTGTTGATGTTGGCTTTGAAGAATGAATTGCTTTAATAACTCATCCGAGGGCGATGGGTTTGGCACAAATCCTTGATTTTGATTATTTGGAAGATTTGGCCCTCGGTTGTTTTGAACAAAACCTTGATTGTTATTTTGAAAATTTCCCTGATTAAAATTTCCTTGATTCTGAAAATTTCCTTGATTCGGGGCTTGGTTATAATTCCCTTGGTTTTGATAAACTTGATTGCCCCGATTTTGATTTTGATTGTTTGGAACATTACGGTTTTGCACTTGCTGATTTTGATTTGGTGGGAAACCGGGTGGTCCGAGAAAATTGTTAGAACGGTAGCTGAGGAGATTACGGTCTCCTTGAGGTTGGTAACCGTTACCACCTTGATTGAAATTTCCAGAAGCAGCATACACATTCTCTTGAGTGTAGCCACCGGAGGCTGGGCACTCGAAATATTGGTGAGGACCACCACATGTCTCACAACTATGGTTAACAACATTCACTTGATTGTTGTTGTTTTGAGTTGAAATCTGATTTTGATGAATTCTCAAGATAGCCGTAGACAAATCATTCATTTGTTTAGAAAGAGCGGCTATCTCGGAAGTAGAAGAATCAGTGCTAGATCTTGTTGACTCATTCCTCTCGGCAGAGGAATCCCAGAAACTATGGTGGGTAGTCATATTTTCAATGAGATCATAGCACTCTTCGGGTCGACGTTTCATAAACGTACCACCGGCAGCAGCATTAATCGTATCACGGTGTCGTAATGTTAAACCGTTATAGAAGGTATCTATAATTGTGACCAATAACATATTGTGGTTCGGACACCGATCAATCGATAACTTGTAGCGTTCCCATGCCTCAAACAATGATTCATCGGGAAGCTGACGGAAATTGCTAATCTCATTCCTTAATTTCGTCACCATCGACGGTGGGAAATATTTCACCAAGAACTTCGTAACCATTTCGTCGAAACTACGAATGGAGTTCTTGGGAAGACGATCAAACCATGCGGTGGCATGATGCGTCAATGAATAAGGAAAGAGATATAGACGGAGGGCGTCATCGGAGACCCCATTTTGTTTCATACTTTGGGTGACAGTGATAAATTTATCAAGATGCTTGTTCGCATCATCACCCGGCAAGCCATGGAATTGGCACGAGTTTTGGACTTGTTGAATCATATGATGCTTAAGTCCAAAATCGGCGGCTTGAATATTGACGGGGGCAATCGGGCCACCACGTCCGTGCATTGTGGGTTGGCACAGCTCCTCCATCGTTCGGAGATCGGGAGCTGGCATGTGATTATCACCTCCCACCGGCGGGGGTTGATTGTGTGGTTCATCGGCCATTTCTTCAACGTTTAAGAAATGAACACGGTGATTGTGACGAATAATCCTCTCGGGATTCGATAGTGGTGAAAGAAGAGGGTGAGAAGTAGAAGATCGGGTGTGCATACACCAAAAAGAAGACAAAAATGAAAATCAAAAATCTTTTTGTATTTTTGGTTGGGAATTATTTTTGGCTTTTTTAATATATTGAAAAACAAAAGACTTTATTTTCTTTTTGGTAACCGTTACGTTAACCGTAACCGTTTCCTTTAAAACTACGCGCAGCGTGGCGGGAAGGCAAAGGTAGCTCCGAAGATGCTTAAAAACCCGCCTTCTTCAGCTCGACAATTTAATGTCAAGCTTCCTTAAACCCCGTAATTAGGTTGTAGTAATAAAGTAATCCGATAACGATCAATTTCACGATTTGTTTTGTTGTAATTTGGAATGGTTTACAACCGCCCTCCTTCAACGGAAGACCGAGGATTTATTATTAATGGTGAAAACACTTTAGGAAAAGTGTTTTTTAATTATTATATTTTTGTATTTTTTTATTTTTCAAAAACAATTAACTTCCGAGGAAGGGTCTTCAAAACACAATTCTTATGGCGAAACTCCAACTCTTTTCAAGCCTTCCCCGGCAGCGGCGCCATTTTTTTGATTTGTCGTTTTTAGTACGTTTATTTTTCCAAGGGTAAAACTCAACGAATGCGTTTTCCCCGGGTCGTTTCCCAACGAAGGTCGAATATCGAGTTGTCGTTAACGTGTCGAATACGTGTGGTGAATGAGTGAAAAAGAGTGATTGATTTGTGATTTTATACTATGAACAATTAAATATGAAATAAAAACAACTAATTAAGCTAATTAAACAATTAAACTAAGCATACGAACTAAAAAAACGAAAATATGAATTTAAAAAAAAAAAAAAAAAAAACGTTACGCGACGAATTATAAAACGTAAATAAAAATGATTTTCTAAAATTTAAAACCTAAAAATAATTTTCCTATATTAAATTTGATAAAAGAAAATTTTTGGAAAAAGAAAAATATATATATTTTTTTTTGGACTTTTTAAGAATTTATTTATGAATTAAAACTATTAAAAACTAATTAGGTGATTTATCTAAAATGCAAAAGTGAAAATAAAAAAAAATAACTAATGGACTAAATTATAAAAGAAAATTTGGAAAAATAAAAGTTTTATAAAAGCTGAGGGACTAAAGTTGTAAAAACTGAAACTATTATAGATTTAATAAAAGACAGGGACTAAAATTGCCAAAACAACAAACTATTTAAGACTAAAACTACTTAGCCTCGATTTAAACTAAAACAGAAACTACAAGGACCAAAAATGACAAAGACAGATATTTGTTTAATTTTCTATATCAGTTAACAAACCTGACAAGCTAATTTCAACAGCTTTTAAAAAGCTCAAAGTTTAACCAATTTTAAAAATAAAAGTTGTTCTAGAAAGCTTATAAAGCAGAGATTACAAATATTTAAAAAGCCCTATCATGAATGCTTGATTGCTAGCTCGATTTCGGCTTAGATCAGCTAGTTAAAACACAATAGCTGCTGCACTATTTGACAGATCTGATAAAACAATGTGCAATACACTTAAACATGCCAAAGAGTACCACTCAAACAATACTTAGCTTATAGAACTCATGCACTAATTTAATACTTTTTATACTACTTGAAACACAAACAAACACCTCAAATCAAACTCAGCTTATGGCTGAGCTTGTCCTAGCAGTACTTGTTCTTACAGATTTACCCCAAGTCCAAAATCAAATAGTGAGCTATAAAACTTTAAGCACCAACTGATTTTAAGCCTAACACAACTTATCAAATCTGATTTACTAAAATCACTCTCAAAGTAAATGAAACAAGCTTCTATTACCCTATGATCTTAATAAGCTACTAAATGCAGAAATAGCTAACAAACAAGAGCAGTACTATAACCTGAATATGAATAAACAGACAACAAGCTAAGAAAAGTACTAGACTCACAAGTGATCCTGCTGTTATTAGATACCTCAGAACTCAGGTTATCAACCTCATTCAACCCAGGCTTATAGCCAATAACATAACCCCAATATCAAGCTTTATTCCACATCAGCACTCCACAGCTTATCACCAACTTATCAGCTTATCAGCTTAATATAATTTTTTTTTTCTTTTAACTGATACTCAGATATAACAATAATACTAAGAAAACTTTAAATTCAAGAACAATAAACTACCATTAAACTAAAAACAAAATTGATTTAAACTTTAATTCGGATAAAAATTGATTTAAACTAGAACATTAACCTTGAATTCGGATACAAATAAAATCGATTTAAAACTAAGAATTACAATAAAATATTTAATCTAAAACATTAATAAAAAATTACAACCTCCTCGTTACAAAATTAAATTCGACTGAAAAATTTAAAGTAATAATAAAACAATTAAAATTAAATCCTATCTATCTAAAAAAAACTAGCCTTCGATCTGAGGAGTTATCCCGCTATTTATAGCACTTGGCCGATCCTTCTGGAGAGTCCACGTTGGCGATCCGAGTGTGTCCACAGCTATCTATCACCCTTGGATCTTCCCTTCATCTCCAAGCTTCAATTCTGGCCGTACGATCAAAAGTGTGAGGTGGTTCGACCAATAGCCTGCCCCCACGTGTCATTCCTTGTGTCAGGAGCTTCTAGATGAACCAATCATTGTCTATTCTACCCTTAATTGCCGTAAATTCGTACGGTTAAAGGTTTAGGGCTTGGTGAATAGTAATTTTTGAGAGGATAAGGGTGCGGGTGTTTGTGTGGGAGAGAAAGGGTGAATGTTTGTTTATTTTGTTTTGACCGAGTTTTTTAGCTAAAAAACTTTGACCGGGTGTGGGTTGGTTGGTGTTGGATCGGGTCAAGTGGTTAGGTAGTGGGTCGGTTATGGGTTTAATTATTTTTGGGTTTAGTAGTTGGGTTAAAGGTTATGTTGGGCTTGGAGTTAGTTGTTTGTGGGATGGGCTTGGGATGAGTTGAGTTTAGGATCCGGTTGTGGTATTTTTTAGAGAATAGGGTAAATTTAGTTTATCCAAGGACCAAAAGTGTAATTCATGAAACCTCAAGGACCATAGTTGCCATTTCTCCAAAAATAAATCCAAGGGCTTAATTTGACAATTTCTGATAGATGGAGGACCTCGGTTGACTTTTTGACCATAATTTCTCCTCGGCATCGGCTACAAATAACACTTCCATATCTCGTGCTCGTTTTTCCGGTTCTTTCTTGATTTTTGTCCTTTTCTTCGATATCCGTGCCTGCATATGTAAAAACACAAAAACACAATATATTTGGCATTTTGGTCGGGTTTTTGGTCTATTTGGGTCCGGTTTTGGTCTAGAAATGGTATGTGTTTAAACACATACCAGGAGGATAAAATTTTATTTGCTTCAAGGGAGGAAACATCTTAGGGGAGGAAATAAAAGCCCAAGAAAGGAAGAAAAACCCAATGTAAGGGAGGAAAAGACAAGAGCATACAAGATGATGACATGGAGGTTGAAAATGACAAGAACATTCCAAAGGAGAAAGTTCTATCTAGGTCAAACGAAGAAAAGTTTCAATTTCAGTTTACCACGTTTGTTCATCACTTGCAAAGGCATGCTGATAGATGATTTCACTTGTTGAAACAAGCATCCAAGATACACAGCATCATTGCCTCTTATAATTCCTCCATCCAAAGGAAATTGCACCATCTTTTAGTCCAAGATTGGAGCAATTTGTTGATATTGTTAAAGTCAAAGAACAAAGCAGATGAATTACTGAGAAAGATATTCAATCTTGAAGAACAGAAGTGTTTGAAAGATCTTCACAATCCATAATTTAATTCAGAAACATGTTGAAATGGATTCACATGTTTAGGGGAGGATTGTTGGGAATTAAATATTCAAGAAGTTTAATATCGGGTTCTATTCAAAGAAATACGTTAAGTGTGATTCTACTGCTAGTGCATTTGGTTCCTGCTGGTAATGTTTGTTCCTGCTGCTAGAACATTTGATTCTGCTGCTAGCGATAAATGATTCTGCTGCTAGGCTTAACATTCTGCTGCTGAAGGATTCTGCTGCTAGTGTTAACATTGTTGCTGCTAATGTACATTCTGCGGCTAAGTGGATAAGTATGAAAAGATATTATGTATATTTTGGTCAACAATATACGGTAGATAATATCTTACCCCATGTGCTTAGTTAACAAGTTGTGTACACAGATACATGTTGTATCTTATGTACTGACACACTCAAGATAAGTTAGCAAGTAGTTTATCAAGACTTTAAGCAATATTGTAAAGATCTTCTTGGACTATAAAAGAAGATCTTAGTCTCGATATTATGTGTCGATAAGTTGGTTGATATTGTAAAAACACTTAGAACTTTCATAACCGTTAGAACTAGAACAAACACAACAATATCAAGAACATAGAAACTTAAGATTCAAGGCTGTAACCCTAGTGATATCTCAAGATCACTCGTATTATTATCATTAATAATATTGAATCGTTTGGTGATAATCTTTCATTGTTCATTGTCATATAACAATCACAACCGTTCCATTTCCATAACACAAATAACCTTCTAAGTGTGATTAAGTAGATTCCGCATTCTTAATCATATTAACTCAATATATCATACACACAAAGAACAAAAGGTTTAACCACCTTAACCGTGTGTCGAATCCTAACAACTAGAATTCGAATATGGGCACGTAACTCGCTAGAACTATAAACCAATGTGTCGAATGGAACTTGTATAATTCGAATGAGGCTCGAATGAAATGGAAAATAGCTTCTGGTCTTCTGAGGTTCAAGTATGATGGGAAAGACTTGGAAAAATGCATGTAAAATACAATGGTGTGCAAGGGAGTTATTAGCAAGTGAAATATGTGTATATTTATACACGTATAAGTGTATATGTTGGATTTTTGAGACACCACTTGTGTCGAACAGTAGTATGGAAGGGAAATGGTGAAATTAAGGAGATTTGCAATCTAGTTCTGTGACTTTAGAAAGGCTAGTGTGTAGGATTGAGTATGTGTCGAGTTATGAATATATTTGTGAGAGTCGACATGATTAAAAAGGTCCAAAACAATAAGTAACGTGTGATATTGAGTGATAATGTGAGAAATATACTTGGAATCTCATAAATGATCAAAGAAAAATAATAGAGATAGGTGGAAATGAGTTTTAAACCGATTTGGTTAAATGGTGTGAAAATGGAATGAACTTGATCGCGTGTTGATGGTGATTTAATTTGGCTCTCGTTCGTGTATCAATCGTTGGAAATAAAAGGTGGGATTCGACATACTGTTTCTTTGGTGGGTGAGGAGTCGAATGGTGTAAAAAGTATCATATTATGTGTGTCGAATTTAAAAGAAAACAAGGCCAAGTTTGGGTGATTCGAACCGGGTGAATTAAGAGAAATAATAAACTTAAAAAGTGAATTGGGCTTTGTGAATAGTACCAGGCCAATAAAAGTTGGGTCGAGAGTTGTGTGTGATCCGTTTGGTGTATATTGAATATATTTGATTTTCGTGGTCCGCGTGTGAGCTCGTTTCAATATTTGGTGAATCACGTATTAACGTGTTTGAGTTATTATAATGTAATCAACAAAAGTTCAAAATTTTCCCATAAAAATGGTTAACTGAACAGTGATGGTGATTAATACTTGATTAACTGTTACAAATTACTAGGGATTTTTACAAATTGCTACAAAACGCGTTACCGTTCTTTCTTCACCCGCAAAAATAGATGAGGTCAAAGTTGAACCAGTTTGACTCTGAAAAGTCAAACTGGACACTTATTTTGGGACGGAGGTAGTAATGTAAATAGGATCAGTTCATTTAGCATGCAATATTATTGTATACCTCTTACAAAAACATGGTACACAACTTGCAACTCACTTTCAACTTTGTCTTCCCAAACTTACAAGCCAAACCACAAGGTTTCTAAGGCTACCCAGTACACCTTCGTTGTAATATTTTACCAGCTACCATGGCCACCTGCAAAAAAAATGTTTCCATAACTACTCATAAACAACAGAGAAAGATTTGACCAAGTGGTTACGGCCCCTGAGGCTGGTAGAGTTTATTCCTTTCACTGGGCAAATGTTTGTTTAAAAGTTTTCGTTTTTTTGCTTTAATAAACTACTGGGTATTCAAAGGAAACGTATTATATGTACATGTGACCGATTGTCCCAGTCGGTTGGGACCTCGACCCACTTCACCTCCGACCGACTCCAACCTCCAACAGTCCAACCCCACAACAAGGACAACCCCTGCAACCGACTCCAACCCATTGCTCAACCGATCTATTGCGTACAGCCTTAGAATTCTTTTTAGATATCTATATATTCTAATATACAAGAGTTTAAAAAGACAATGAATGCCCCTATTAAAAAGTGATACTAAAATTCTAAGATGTCTACATATGTAATTTTACGATACAATTTAAATTGTCAAAACTTATCAAGTAAGCCTCATAAAATTCGGCCAAACCCAACCCTTTCACCAACCTTCCCATAAACCTTATACCGATTCATTCAAAAACCCAAACCCAATATCATTCAAAAAAACTAAGCCGCCATCATCATCATCAGATAATAGCGTAAGTATTTTTTATTTCCCTAATCAGGTTCTCAATCTTCTCCTTGATTTTCTTACAAATTGATAAATCCTGTACTTTTTTGATTTGATTTTTGTTATAGAATTGATAAAATATGATTTGCTTATTTTGTTCATGAATTGATTTTGTTTGTGTCGTTGTTTTTTAGCAATGATATAATTCGTTTTTAACATCATATTTCATTTTCGGTTTCATTGTTCTTAATATATTGTTAATTTATTATGTTCAAGGTTTTTCCCATTCATTTTTTTACGGCTGGAGATGCATTGTTTGATGAATTTAAGGTTTTTCTCTCCAAATTTCATTTCTTTGTTTAAAGTAGTTTTCAATTTGTGTGATCCTTATCTCCCAATAACTTAATTGGAAAAGGATGTCAAAAGCTGGAAGAAGAATATGTGATGATGAACAAGGAGTAGTGGTGTTCCTTCAATTAGGTAAAATGTTCCATTCATTGACATTCTTCAAATAGAGTTGTTTTGTTCTCATTTATTATGTGTCTTTACTATAATGTATATTACTAGACGTCATTACCACAACGGTTTCATGCTTTCTTTAGGAGCTGCGGTCATTGCAAGAGAAAAGTATAATTTTGTATTCTTCATTTTTTCTATCCCGTTGTTGAGACTTTGCAGAGGTAAGGTGAGATGCTAATATGGTTATGCTTGAATTAACAGGGTCAAGTCAAATAAGAGATACTTTTCTTGATTCACTAATTTGCAAGACAATTATTTGATGAATTATATAGTAGCAGATGGTGCTCATAATTTGTGATTTACAGGTACAAATGAGATTTATTAGTGGTAATAACAAATGTTTATGATGGTACCTAAAGTCACTAGCAATGTACCCTTTTTTAGGAAATTAGATATTTTTAGCTTTGGTGTGCAGAACACGGCTTTGCTGGAGATGTTCGTCCTTATTTAAAAATTATTACATTTTCTTTCTTGAGGTCCTTTGAAAATTTCTATTTATTATGTCTTATTATGAACATGGCAAATAATAAAGATGAATTAGTGAGAAGGAAACAACCAAAAAAGGCAATTGATAAAGATCTTGAAAGTAGTTTGATTGCTAGGAAATCTGTCCAAAATGTTGTTATTAAGAAAGCCAACATCACAGCAACATCAACTAACCATATGGAGTCATAGGAATAGGCTTATTGATAATGCAGGATTGTTTATTTTTTATAACAAGGAGTCATAGGAACATGTATATTGATATCGATGTTGTTGTAACGGACGCCGTCTCCTTCACTATAGATGTCGAAGCTATTCACTATAGACGTCGAAGCTAATATTAAGGCCAGTGTATATTAAGGTAGATTAAGCGTCACAAAAGGATCATGATAAAGTTAATATGCTTTTTATTTTTGCATATAATCAAAATGCTAAATGCCTTCTTAAAATGATTCTAAACTTATTTTTGCATATAATCGTGTGTTGATGTTTATATGGGTACTATTGAATATCAATGATAAAAGGTTCGTGATGAAGAATCATTGTTTGTGATGCATGACCTCATTAATGATTTAGCCACATATGTAGCTGGAGATATTTTTGCAAGGTTAGGAATAGATATGGAGAAGGTTGCTCGGAAGGAAGCTCCGAAAAAGTGCGACATATGTCAGTTGTTCGAGGGACATATATACCTTATAAGAAGTTCAAGGCATTCGAAAGAGCTAAAAGTTTGTGAAATACTTTATATAAAGTAATTTATGTGATTTTGTTTGTAGCGTTAAAATATTTTACTGTCTTGGTGCATGCATTGAAAATTGTCTAATAGTTTCGACGAATGAAATATAATAGTTAGCTATACAAAATGTTGCGAAAAGTCTTTAAAGTTTACTTTCTATGAACCAACCTTTTAAACCATTTTATCTAGATAATTAGTATTATGGAATTATCTCATGCCTAAACTATACAATAGTGATCTATGAGCACGAGTCATTTTTTTCCCAGTTTGTTTCGTTACTATCCTGGATCGTGATTCCATTTTGTAGAAGGTTTTAGGTAAACCGTGTCTTCCTGGCTCATGTTTCAGGATATATCATAATTTTTTAATGCATATCAAGATATATTTCTTCTTTCTTTGGTTGATTGTTTGTTTAAAGATATGGTTTGATTCTAATTATGTAACTCATTTTACTACGTTTTCCAATCTTTTTACGTTTATGCTTTCACTAGGATCACCTTATTTCTTCTTATGTGCTTTTGAGATTAGCAACTATTCTGCACCGTGAATTAGCTGCTTTGTTATCCGACATAAATCATGTTTGTGTCTGATGACGTATAGTCCGCATTCGGGTCACGAACCCGACCAATGGACGCTACTAACACTCAATCCCATCACGAATGGGCTATCACGATAACGGTTTAGGCTTACGAAGGCCCAAACCCGAAGTTATTTATGGTCTTGATACAAGATATCTCTTATTTATGGGATATGTATCAAACGACCGACTTAGGCGGGATATGCCAAAGAGTGAGGAACACGAAACCAACAAGGATTTCGTGTATATATAGAGGGCATCTCGGCTCTCATTAAGGTACGATCTAATAACCCTAACTCTTCAACTAAACCCTAAAACCGATTACTTACTCTCACGCCGGAGGATAATCGTAGGAGACAATCCCACGATAAGCCTAACGCTGTTTTTTGTTCTCTTAGTGCGCAGGTCTCAAGCATTAAGATCTAATTGATACGGAAACAAGGAACGCCCAACTTTTGTATCAACAAGTGGCGCCATCCGTGGGACCATACACTAAGAACTTTACTAAGAACTAGAATGACGAAGCACGGAAACCAAAATCAGCGGACTCCGCAGGCGAAGAAAACGCATGGTGACCTACAGGGGCAGAAGCAGCAAACTGATTCAGCCGCTAAGCAGGCCTCTGGAACAACCAGTGCGCCCAAAAGCCTAGGATCATACTCAGATCTGGCCTTTACTGCAGTAGAACCGCTCACAAGGACTACCCATGCTACTACAACAACCACTAGCGCGGTAGATCTACTGCGCACTCCTTTCACCATGTCAGAATTAGACCTCACTGAGCCGCCAAATGCTCCTATCCGAAACAAGGGTCCTGATTTGGAAACAAACATCCTCGCGCTAGAAGGAGTCACGCCTGAACTAGCGCCAAGTGATTTCGTATCTCAAAACTATGAAACCTTGGCTGCGCTTATGCGAGAGGAAGCGAAAAAGAGGTCAAGTCAGAGTCTGCAAGCTCGGCTCAACTTCGACCCTGAACATGAAGCATCCCCACCAGGTTACCGAAAGGAAAGGCGCGAGAAGGATGGCCGCCGACACCCAGTGTTTACTAGGATCGGAAGGAAAGTTGTGGACGATGAAGCAGCCGACTTACAGTCTCTGGAGGAGCATGAAGACGATGGACGGTGCACCAATGTCCACGCTAGGCTTGGCAGTCGCAGGGTCCACGATAGACTTGGGCGACGATGCTCCCTAAGCGAAAGCCCTTCAAGCCCGGATTCCGAGGATAGTCGGCGCAAGCGCCGCAAAAGGGTAAGCTCATCCTCAAGTGACTCCTCGGACAACGAGGACAAAGAAACAGGACACTGGAAGTCCAGGAGAAGATACCGCGACCAGGAGGACGAAGATATGTCTCGTCCCTGGCGCCGCCAAAAGGTTGACGCATTCACTCGGCGCATCAGTGATTTTTCAGAAGATAAGAGAAGGCGCATGCCCGCTAATGTTAAAACTTATGATGGGACAGGTGATCCTGATGACCACCTAAAAATTTTCGAATCAGCAGCAACCATCAAAAATTGGCCACAACCTATGTGGTGCCACATGCTTAACTCTACTTTAGTAGGGAATGCGCGAAACTGGTTCAGTAAGCTTCCACGTAGAAGCATCGATGGGTTTGAAGAGTTGCGGAAGGCGTTTCTTTTGAACTTTACTCAGAGGAAGAAGTGCGACAAGAACCCTGTCAAGCTCGCTAGGGTAAAACAACGCCAAGGGGAATCCACAAGCGCTTTTATGGAGCGCTTTAAAGACGAATGCATACATGTCAAGGCATGCCCCGAAATACTAAATATCTCAGGGTTTATGAACGGAATCAATAACCCAGAACTTATCAAAAAGTTAAATGATAGGGTTCCCCAAACCTTTGATGAACTGATGAAGCGCACGAGGTCCTTCATCCAAGGAGAAGCCGCCGCTGCGGATAGTAAGAAAGGCTACTCAAACTATAGGTCACAAGAATAGCCAAGGAGACAATCCAATGACCAAAGTAGCAATCATAACTAAAGCTACCGCAGTCAGGGGGCCGGACGAGAGAATGACAAGTATACCCCACTAACGAAGACTCCAAAGGAGATATTTGCGACGGAAGGCGCGAACTTTCCGAGACCCCCACCGATGCGCACCCCAGAAGATCGGCGCGTAGGGAACGGATACTGTGAGTATCATGGACAGAAGGGCCACACCACTAATGAGTGTGTCCAATTGCGCCAACTAATAGATAAACTAGTAAAAGAAGGCAGATTGGACCATCTAGTTAAGAACATCAAGGATGGAAAAGACAAACAGAAGACCGGGGGCAAGAAAGAAGCACCTAAGGACAAGGCTGACACGATCTACATGATACAAGCATGACAGCGAAAGACTAGGCAGAAGGTCAGCCAGAAATTTTCTCATGGAAGCGAAATCTCTTTCCCCACCTTGGGTGCGGACAACGCAGTGGCGGAACCACTCGCCATTGAGATAAATGCAGGGGGTCACGATATCCACCGCATGTATGTAGATGGAGGGGCATCAGCGGACATAATGTATGAGCATTGTTTCAAGAGATTGCAACCTGAGATACAAAGACAGTTAAGCCCAGCCACGACTTCGTTGACTAGCTTCACAGGAGAAAAGATATGGCCCATGGGGCAACTACGACTACTAGTTGTTGTCGGTAATAAGGAACACTCCACGACAGCCTGGATAAATTTTATGGTGATCAGATCTCCTTCATCATACAATGGCATTATCGGAAGACCAGGAATTTCGGCAATACGCGCAGTACCGTCCACAGCACATGGGATGCTCAAATTCCCGGTAGAAGGCGGCATTGTCACCATCTACAATAACGCTGCGCCACCTAGAGAGTGTAACACGATTACATGTGAGACGACACACACCCCAGAACAGAGCGCAGCTAAAGTATCAAATCTGAAGGTCGCAATTTGATTGCGTGGTTTTGTAACCTTACAACAGGTTTTACCTCTCGAGGGATCTCAAGAGGCTTACAACCCCACCAGGCAGTGTACCTGACCGATGTAGTATAGTGTAGTGGTAAGTACGGGGGATTGATCGTTCTCCACAGGGAATAGTGTTCGTTAGGTGTGAAAGGCTACTCTAATTAGGTCTAAGGGTTGAGGAAGATTCTTTTTATGTTTTTATAGTTTTTATGAAAGCAAGTAAAATCTCGGGTTTTGAAGGAGTGGGCGGAATTAGTTGCTAGTCAACTAACCCAATTTACTACGAATGCAAATAAAATAAATAACTGAAAATAAAATGTGGTGAGAAACTTATGTGTAGAGAAATGTGTTTACTTAGATTTCTTTACTCCCTAACTATCTTTTACCGGTTAATTAGTGTGTATTAGTCGCGTGGATGACGGGTGTATTCCTTAATACCATTCGTGGGGTGGCGTACTTACTTCCCCAACTCTACAAGCTCCTACTTCACTCCTATGTCGAGCCGGCTAGGAAGCTCCTAACATGGGATCACTAGAATTCGCTTGTGCATTAAATACAACCATAAAAACCTTTAGTACGCGTTTGGTTCATGTTTCTTAAGACGTTCAAGCAAGTTACCGAATAGGAAGTTAGCCAGTTTTCTTAAGCCTAACATAGATAAACAATCATCCAATACAACTAACAACACACTAACAACCAATAATCAATAGCTAAGTTTCATTAGATCTAAGCAAACACAAGATAAATTTAGCCTAACATGTTAAACAAAAGACAAGAATAAGATAGAATCAAACAACACATAGACATATTGAATGATTAATTGATAACTTATCTTTCAATGAAACATGGAAGATCTCAAGGCAAAAAGCCCTGAAAAAGTAGCTAAAATCGTCTTAGGGTTTTATCCCAAAATTCCACACACTAAGCTCTCCCTAATGACAAAAGATTAGAAAACTATATATAGATTTTTGGATCTGACGGCGTCACCTTATGGAGTGTGACGCCGTCACCTCGCCGCTTTTAGGGTTCCCGGATGACCTTCTTGACGCCGTCCCTCTTTAGCTCTTCAAAAATCCATTCTGGCTTATCAAGGCTTGACGCCGTCAGCTCGTGAACGTGACGCCGTCCCCTTATGATTTAAGCCGTGACGCCCTTGATCAAGTTAAAGCGTGACGCCGTCAGAATTCACATGCTATTTTCACTGGCTTATCATGAGTAAATTTCACGTCCAACTTTTCTTGCCAAAGCATGACGCCGTCCAGAGTAAATTGTGACGCCGTCAAGAGTAACTTTTAGCCAATTTTTGAGACTTTGCCGTTTTCTTCACTTTAATGCTCCAAAAACGTCCAAAATGCCTCCTTTTCCAGATTTCTCCTCAAAAGTACCTAAAATGACAAAAGGAACGATTTAGGGCAATATTTGATCAAATAAATACGATTTAAGGCTTAAATGACCCCTTAAAAGCGGTACACTTTTCGCTTCATCAAATACCCTTACACTTGAGATTTGCTTGTCCTCAAGCAAATGCGCTTTTATTCTAATCAAAATACAAGTTAGGGGTCATTTAATGCAAACATAAAAGTTATTACAACAAATAATCGTTCCACTTCAATCATAATAAGCACGGAGATTATAAACTAGCACCTCACAAGTAGTGTTTAGATACTCACATCTCTCAAGTGTCATCAAAATAAATCTCATAAATGAAAACGGAAAATATCTCTCACTACCTGTCATAGCAAATAGATTACCATAGGCTTGGGAAAGGATCGAAAACCTCCTCCACTAGGCGTAAGCACCTAAGATAAGCTATCAAAGAGGGCTTTTAAATGGGTTATAACGTAAGGTGTAGGGAAAAGGAAAACACGGTTTTGTTGGATAAAGGATATTTTACTGGTGGCGAGTTAAAAATCTTGATCAATTACATGTACTATACAATGTTGCTAAGCCAAGACTAGACTCGATCTTAAGCTAATGATAAAATAACAAAAACATAAAATAAAACGGGATGGCAGTCCGTATGTTTTTTTCTACTTTTCTTTTTCTCATTTTTTGTGTTTTTCTTGATTTATTTATTTTTTTTTTATTTTTTTTTTATTATTATTTTTTTTTTGACATACACTTTTACCCTACCATCCAAAATAATACATCATAGGGGCATTGCATTCCCCTTACACTTGAATTTTTACATAACTTTACAAATACTAATCTAATGACTCGAATTAAGATAATTGAAAAACTTGGAGTACTTTTAAAATATTTAGCACATATGGGGGTAATAAATGATGTTCTTCCCCATTACTCCATTACACTAGTACTTTACCCATGAGTCCCAATCGTCCCAAAACAATATGTACAAGGATATGACTCGACTTAGCAACCATGTAATCAATTAGATAATTAACTAAGGTTTAAACAAATGTTGTAACAATAATGCACTAAAAATGAGTGCATACAAGGTAGGCTAAGGCGATTTGGGTGTACATTTTAGTGGGGTGTAAACAAATTCTTCCTTTAAGTAAAATGCTTAAAGGTCGAAACGAAAAGATAGGCTCTGAGGGGTGTACTAGGGGTATCGTGCACTAAAAATGAGTACAACGCAAAGGGTGTGGGAGAATTACTTGACCAATGTAGCCAAAGTACTTATAACAAAAACACAGGTGTAAAACAATGGGTTAATCCTAATGCCTCTTATCATGTAGTAAATCTAACTACACGAATGTAGTCTCACTTGTGGCCTCGGAATGGTCCTAACGCAAGTTCTAGACTAGACTCGATCTTAAGCTAATGATAAAATAACAAAAACATAAAATAAAACGGGATGGCAGTCCGTATGTTTTTTTCTACTTTTCTTTTTCTCATTTTTTTGTGTTTTTCTTGATTTATTTATTTATTTATTTATTTATTTTTTTTTTTTTTTTTTTTTGACATACACTTTTACCCTACCATCCAAAATAATACATCATAGGGGCATTGCATTCCCCTTACACTTGAATTTTTACATAACTTTACAAATACTAATCTAATGACTCGAATTAAGATAATTGAAAAACTTGGAGTACTTTTAAAATATTTAGCACATATGGGGGTAATAAATGATGTTCTTCCCCATTACTCCATTACACTAGTACTTTACCCATGAGTCCCAATCGTCCCAAAACAATATGTACAAGGATATGACTCGACTTAGCAACCATGTAATCAATTAGATAATTAACTAAGGTTTAAACAAATGTTGTAACAATAATGCACTAAAAATGAGTGCATACAAGGTAGGCTAAGGCGATTTGGGTGTACATTTTAGTGGGGTGTAAACAAATTCTTCCTTTAAGTAAAATGCTTAAAGGTCGAAACGAAAAGATAGGCTCTGAGGGGTGTACTAGGGGTATCGTGCACTAAAAATGAGTACAACGCAAAGGGTGTGGGAGAATTACTTGACCAATGTAGCCAAAGTACTTATAACAAAAACACAGGTGTAAAACAATGGGTTAATCCTAATGCCTCTTATCATGTAGTAAATCTAACTACACGAATGTAGTCTCACTTGTGGCCTCGGAATGGTCCTAACGCAAGTTCTAGAATCTAAGTGCTACCGGTACACACATCATAGCATAAATGCTTTTCCTACCAATTCTAGGGGCGAACCTCACATATTTGGGGTGGAAAATTTTTTAGTGGTACGGTTTTGTGCTAGTCATATAACTCCTATCCATGAGACGCTCATTAAGATCAAAGTTTCACTCCTATATGTTGTAAAAAATTTTAAATTTGGCACTAAAATTACCTTAACAAGTATTTCTCTCAGTTTTATTACACATCTACTATTAAACAAACAAAAATCAAGCGTAATAGCATTCTCTAATCGTACTTTTACCCTCCCTTACACTTAAGATGAACATTGTCCCCAATGTTCAAATAATAAGATGTAAAAGCAAAAAGTAAAAGAATGAAATCAAATACTCCCCTGATTCGCTCAGTGGATAATGAAATTACACGGTTAAATCTTCCTCCAAAGAGAATGTTGAAGCTCCATAACTAATGCATCGCCATAAGCTTGATTCAAAAAACATCTCCTTGTCCAAAATAACCTGTTAAACCTGAGAAAACAAACACGAAAACCTGCATAACATCGGCGGGATAAAATCTATATATAAGGATATAATGCTTGTGGAATGAAAATTTTGCAGATTCCTGGAGATTATAAGTTGGAGATTTTAATAAAAACTTTTTATGAAAACAAAACTTTCAAAAATTTCTGGAAATTAAATCTGACGCCGTCAGGTTATAACCCCTGACGCCGTCATAAATGACCTGACAAAAATTTTCGTTTTAAGTTTCCGGAAAATTTCTGGAAAAACCTTTACCTTACTTCCTGGAAATCCTGCAAAACATCATTATGACTCGATACAAGCATTTGACTCAAACAAATACTAATATGCATGCTTATATCTCATTGTTATCGTTCATGTTCAATCTTGTTCTTAAAAACAAATTTGGATTTCCCTTACACTTATCTTTTGCAAAATACCTTTATATGTAGTTAAGACGAAGTTAAAAAACAAAATAAAGCATTTTCACAATTTATATTTGAGACATGAACAGTAAACAAAAAGAATAAGAAATGCATACGGAAACAAATAAAATTAAATAAACAAACAATCAAACAAATAAAGCAAATAAAGCTTGGGTTGCCTCCCAATAAGCGCTTGTTTTTGTTCGAGTCACGAGCCTGACTCTACCCTTATTTAACAAAAATAGGGGAGGTTTTCCCTACACTTAGGATTAAGTGCGGGTGAAAGTAGCGATACACACCCTTAGGGTGTGAATATGCCACGTGAGGTGAAGGGGGTGAGTGAATGGCTTCCTTCATCCTAAAACTACCCGGATAATATTGGTTGATGGGTGGGTCGGTTCCTCTTTTTCTCCTAGATGTAAATCTAAGGATGAAAAGTTGTGTAAAGGTTGAGGTTCCAATTCTATCAACACTAGGAAATTCCCTAGAACTATGAGTAAGGTCATCACTAAAAGTGTGCAAACCTATATCCTCTAGTTGTGCTTGGTCCAAGGGTTCTACCTCCATCGGGATTCCTAAAGTCTCTTCTACTTCTTCCGGGTAAGTCACGGGCGGTGTGGGTGCCTCAAATGATGGTTGAGTATTTTGTGGGCTTATGTTATTTACCTCATCATTCCACGTGTCAAGATCACTTATATCCTCATCAATTGTTTTCTTAGGTAGTGATAATAACAAACCTAGTGCTTCATCCAACTTATGGTTTATTGATACGGCTCTATCCATAATTCCTTGGCAAACTAGGTCGCTTTTCCTATTAGCCTCACTAAAACAAGATCCTAAACATGGAGGTTGTTCATAAGAATCTATCCTAGGTGAAGGCTCATATGATTCATAAGTGTCTCTAAATGAGGTATTTTGAACTTTTTGGTGTTCTAGCCACTCAACCATATTTTGCAATCTTAGAAATCTAAGTGAAAAGTCCATTTGAAGCAAATTACAAACAAAATCACAAAGAAAAGATAGACTACGAGAAAGCTACAAAATAAAAAGAAAATATCTCACTTGATAGGAATCTTGTGAGTAGACCTAATAAAAATAAAATTTCAACCTAAGCAATAACTACTCCCCGGCAACGGCGCCAAAAACTTGATTGCGTGGTTTTGTAACCTTACAACAGGTTTTACCTCTCGAGAGATCTCAAGAGGCTTACAACCCCACCAGGCAGTGTACCTGACCGATGTAGTATAGTGTAGTGGTAAGTACGGGGGATTGATCGTTCTCCACAGGGAATAGTGTTCGTTAGGTGTGAAAGGCTACTCTAATTAGGTCTAAGGGTTGAGGAAGATTCTTTTTATGTTTTTATAGTTTTTATGAAAGCAAGTAAAATCTCGGGTTTTGAAGGAGTGGGCGGAATTAGTTGCTAGTCAACTAACCCAATTTACTACGAATGCAAATAAAATAAATAACTGAAAATAAAATGTGGTGAGAAACTTATGTGTAGAGAAATGTGTTTACTTAGATTTCTTTACTCCCTAACTATCTTTTACCGGTTAATTAGTGTGTATTAGTCGCGTGGATGACGGGTGTATTCCTTAATACCATTCGTGGGGTGGCGTACTTACTTCCCCAACTCTACAAGCTCCTACTTCACTCCTATGTCGAGCCGGCTAGGAAGCTCCTAACATGGGATCACTAGAATTCGCTTGTGCATTAAATACAACCATAAAAACCTTTAGTACGCGTTTGGTTCATGTTTCTTAAGACGTTCAAGCAAGTTACCGAATAGGAAGTTAGCCAGTTTTCTTAAGCCTAACATAGATAAACAATCATCCAATACAACTAACAACACACTAACAACCAATAATCAATAGCTAAGTTTCATTAGATCTAAGCAAACACAAGATAAATTTAGCCTAACATGTTAAACAAAAGACAAGAATAAGATAGAATCAAACAACACATAGACATATTGAATGATTAATTGATAACTTATCTTTCAATGAAACATGGAAGATCTCAAGGCAAAAAGCCCTGAAAAAGTAGCTAAAATCGTCTTAGGGTTTTATCCCAAAATTCCACACACTAAGCTCTCCCTAATGACAAAAGATTAGAAAACTATATATAGATTTTTGGATCTGACGGCGTCACCTTATAGAGTGTGACGCCGTCACCTCGCCGCTTTTAGGGTTCCCGGATGACCTTCTTGACGCCGTCCCTCTTTAGCTCTTCAAAAATCCATTCTGGCTTATCAAGGCTTGACGCCGTCAGCTCGTGAACGTGACGCCGTCCCCTTATGATTTAAGCCGTGACGCCCTTGATCAAGTTAAAGCGTGACGCCGTCAGAATTCACATGCTATTTTCACTGGCTTATCATGAGTAAATTTCACGTCCAACTTTTCTTGCCAAAGCATGACGCCGTCCAGAGTAAATTGTGACGCCGTCAAGAGTAACTTTTAGCCAATTTTTGAGACTTTGCCGTTTTCTTCACTTTAATGCTCCAAAAACGTCTAAAATGCTTCCTTTTCCAGATTTCTCCTCAAAAGTACCTAAAATGACAAAAGGAACGATTTAGGGCAATATTTGATCAAATAAATACGATTTAAGGCTTAAATGACCCCTTAAAAGCGGTACACTTTTCGCTTCATCACAATTCATCCTGATTACCCAGAACAAGAAGTATCGATCGGGGGATCGCTGTCTGATAAAGGCAGAGCTGCCGTGTGCGCACTCTTGCAAAAGAATCTGGATATCTTCGCATGGGAACCAAAGCACATGACTGGCGTGCCACGCTCGATTGCAGAACACAAGTTGAACATCCGACAAGGATACTCCCCAGTACGGCAGAAAAAGCGCGGCCAGGCTCCAGAGCGCGCAAAAGCCATTCTAGAGGAAGTACACAAACTTGTTGACGCAGGTATCATGCGAGAGGTCTATTACCATGACTGGCTCTCCAATCCAGTAATGGTCAAGAAGAGTGATGGTAGTTGGCGGATGTGCGTGGATTTCACCGATCTCAACAAAGCATGTCCACAAGACTGCTACCCACTACCAGAGATAGACTAGAAGGTAGAATCCTTATGCGGATACCCCTTTAAATGTTTTTTAGACGCATACAAAGGGTATCACCAAATCCAAACAGCTAAAGAGGACGAGGAAAAAACAGCCTTCCACACAAGCCAAGGTGTCTACTGTTATACAAAGATGCCTTTTGGCCTAAAGAACGCGGGCGCCACCTACCAGCGATTGGTGGATAATGCATTTGAAAAGCAAGTGGACCGCAACCTAGAGGTCTATGTTGATGACCTTGTCATAAAAAGCCATACCGAAGGCGAGTTGGTCCGCGACATTGAAGAAACATTTAGGACACTACGAAAGATCAACATGAAGTTAAATCCTAAGAAATGCACTTTTGGCGCTACAGAAGGCATGTTCCTAGGATATTTGATCGAACCTGATGGCATTAAACCATGCCCAGAAAAAACAGATGCTGTCATCCAACTCCCTTCACCACGCACGTTGAAAGAAGTCCAGTCTCTGAAAGGAAAACTAGCTGGGTTGAACAGATTCCTGTCCAAATCAGCAGATAAGTCACTCCCCCTCTTTAAAACACTCAAGAAGTGTACAAAAAAGGGAGACTTTCGCTGGACTACGGAAGCAGAAGAAGCTTTCACACAGCTTAAACAACATATAGCAGCGCTTCCCAAACTAGTCGCACCCCGACCAGGGGAGGAGTTAATTGTATATTTATCTGCGACTCATGGAGCAGTCAGAGCGGTGCTATTGACAGATAGGAACTCTGTACAAACACCGGTATATTTTGTAAGCAAAGCGCTCAAGAAGACAGAGATTAACTATAGCCCAATGGAAAAGTTGGTCTTGGCATTAGTATTTGCCGCCAAAAGATTGCGTAGATACTTCCAAGCACACCCAATAGCGGTGATCACAGACCAACCAATCAAGCAAGTTATCTCCAAACCCGACGCGTCGGGGAGATTACAAAAGTGGAGTGTATTGCTAGGCGAGTATAACATCTCTTATAGACCACGCACTGCAGTTAAGGGGCAAATACTAGCAGACTTCATCATCGAAAAACCAGACACCGATGCTGCACCTCCACTGAGCAAGGTAGAACTACAAGAGCCATGGGTCCTGTTCACGGATGGATCTTCATGCGTGGATGGGTCGGGCGCAGGCCTTATACTCACCAATCCAGAAGGAATGGAATTCACTTACGCACTGCGCTTTGAATTCACAGCTACGAATAACGAGACAGAGTATGAAGCCCTAATCGCTGGATTACGCATTGCAACTCGAATGGGTGTACGCAACCTAGAAGCAAATGTAGATTCCCGATTAGTAGCCAACCATGTGTTGGGCAAATATGTGGCTAAAGAGGATAACATGGTTCAATACCTCGACAAGACCAAGTCACTAATCCAAGGTTTTGACAGGTTTACCATTAAACAAGTTCCTAGAAGTGAAAACAAAAAAGCGGATGCGCTAAGCAAGATCGCATCTACAAGCTTTGCACACCTGTCAAAACAAGTGTTGGTGGAGATCCTAAAAAATAAATCCATCTCGGAGATGGAGATATCCACGGTAATAGAGGAGGAGAATCCCACGTGGATGACCCCTATTGTCGAATTTATAAGCAAAGGCATATTGCCCCATGAGCAGAAGGATGCTCGACGGATACGGCGCACAGCGCAGAGGTTCGAACTTCGAGATGGTATCCTATATCGCCGCTCATTCCTACAACCATGGCTTCGGTGCGTTGGACCTCTCCAGGCAGATTACGTACTCCGAGAGATCCACGCCGGTTCATGCAGTATGCATTCAGGACCATGATCCGTCGTAGCGCGAGCCTTGCGGTCAGGATACTACTGGCCCACTATGCATCGCGATGCGCGTGATGTGATAAAGAAATGTAACGACTGCCAAGTTCATAGACCCATCCCGCATAGACCACAACAAGAGCTAACGCCTATCACTTCTCCATGGCCATTCTATAAGTGGGGTATCGACATTGCGGGTCCCTTCCCTGTTGCAGCGGGGGGACTGAAATTTCTTATTGTGGCAATAGACTACTTCACTAAGTGGATTGAGGTAAAAGCAGTGGCGACAATCACTGGTAATCAAGTAAAACGATTCGTTTGGGAAAATATTGTATGCCGCTTTGGATTACCTGGGGAAATCGTTTTGGACAACGGAAAAGAATTCCGTGATAACCCGTTCAAATACTCGTACGCAGAACTAAATATCACACAACACTTCGCGTCAGTTAAACACCCACAAACCAATGGTTTGGTTGAGTGCGCAAATCGTAGTCTAGGCGAAGGAATTAAAGCGCGCCTGGACAAACACAAAGGAAGATGGGTGGATGAATTGTTGCATGTCTTATGGGCGCACCGCACGACAATTAAAGTTAGCAACGGAGACACCCCCTTTTCTCTTGTCTATGGGACAGAAGCTGTCATACCAGCTGAAATTGGGATGCCAACTATTCGTACCGCGGAAGTTAATGTCCCAACCAATGACGACGAACGACGTATCGACTTGGACCTATTGGAAGAAAGGCGTGAACGCGCAGCTATACGTGAAGCAAAAGCCAAGTCAAAAATGAAGGGATACTACGATGCTAAAGTTCGAAGCACCTCATTCAGACCAGGCGACTTTGTATATCGCGCTAATGATGCGAGCCACGCAGAAGATACAGGTAAACTTGGACCAAAGTGGGAAGGACCCTATGAGGTCGTTGAAGCACTAGGAAAAGGCGCGTACAAGCTGCGCGACATGGATGGCCGTGAGCTACAACGCACATGAAATATTTGCAATCTCAAGAGATGCTATATTTAGGAAAGGCTACGGCCTCACACACGGACACCTCCGCACTTTAGTAAGTGCTCAATAAATATCCGTGTATTTACATTTTTGTTTCATCTAGGCAAATGTTTTTCTTTTTACAAAAACTTACAAGTATTAATTCAATGTCGCGGTTTCTAGCGAATTCCGCGACACATTTCACTTTATTGTTTACATGTTATTTATGTCTCAATATTGTTGTTATTTTACTTTCTGCCTACATGGCGTGCATGCACTTATTAAAACCCACGATGGTAAAAGGATGAGTAAACCTACTAAAAAACTCGTTGAGTAAGAGGGTTGCAAACCCATCAACATCGGATCACGCATCCTTGTTAAACACCTTACTCTCAAGACGTTGGAGTAAGTTCAATGTATATCCCACGACGGATACACAACAATGCACACTGTGCGCATTTAACAAATTAGGAGTTAAGACACTTAACTCCTTGATATGATATTTGCAGTACGCTGCATATCAACCTATACACTTGTAAATTTTATGAACTTCATACACGATTATGGATTCTTATAAACTTTCTTAAGTATGTACAAAACAGTTTGCTTCTTAGACACAACATAGACGTCTTTTACGCAAAGACAAAATAACTAAGTACAAACATTATAACCACAATCACATCTGATACAATCTGCGTACAATCGTATTTTTCAAAATCAACATTTTATTATGGACTACGAGTTCATACAAGATATAGACTTAACATGCACATGTGCAACAAAATGTTAATCTATTACAAAAAATTACCAAGACAAAAAATCTAAAAGCTATGGGTGCGTCTACGCCCTGAACCGCCAACATGGTACGCAGCACGACCAGTTCCCTCAAGCTCCTTCAGAAGACCACTATCTTGGGGCGACACTGTCGGTACGCTAACGGGCACTCCATCAGACCTAGGAATATGCGCAGCACCGACACCGCAAAGGATGGCCTTCCCCTTCACACCCTGCTTCTTCGCAAGCCTCATAGCATGGGCCTCTAAGGACTCCTTCAGAGAAATTTCCTTTTCAAGGGAAAGAGGATCCAGGACGTTGCGAGGGCGAGCGAAGATAGGTACCTGTAGCTGCGATTCATCTGACTTCAAAAAATAGTCAGCTTGTGCCTCTGCGCCCTCCGCTGCATGCCTAGCCAAGGTTAACCCCTCCATAATAACACCTATGGGGTAATCTTGGTCGCGCTCCAGTTGAGCAATGTGAGGAAGGTCTAGCAGCTTCATCTTTTCCATAGCAGCGACAAGCTCATCGAAGGAATCAGCATTATAATCGGGCACTTGTGTGGCAGGCACCTTCAACAATCCGCTCTCAGAGAGCTCCTCTATAGCCTGCGCCTTGCCACGTGCAAGCGCACGCTCCACAACTTCCCCAAAAGCCTCCCGCACCTCTTGGGATTCCAAAGTACCCAAGGCAGCAAGGCGTAGCCCATGGCTGATAAGCCACCTGAGCTCAGCGATAGAAGATACCAGATGTGGGTACAGCTCTTCGTCATACTCGATACTGAGCTTGCGCAGCTTGATTTCTTGCTTCTCCAGCGACTCCTCCACAGCCTTGCGGAAATCATCTAGTCTGGCGAAGTGAGCGCTCTTGTTCTGCTTCATATACTTCAAAGCCCAAAGGCAAGTGGCCTTGTACTCTTTTGCGCCAGCGCGTTCTTGGTTCACTTGAGCAAAAAATGATAGCCTCTCATCAGCAAGCTTCTGAGCATACACAGTGGTTGACTCTACTTCAGCCTGAGCATCAGCTAACTGCGCCTTCAGTAGCGCAATTTCCCTATCCTTCTGCGCACTGCTGCTACCTTCACCCGCATGCCTAGCTTTGAGCTGTGCGACTAATGAGGCTTGACGTGCAGCAGCCAAGCTTAACTCCTCAATCAACTGGTCCGTAGGCACATCTTCAGAAGCCTTTGTCCCAGATCCTTGGCTCCCCTGCGCAAGATGATCAGTAGGCAAGGGACTCGCCTTGGGTGGCGATTCCCCAGCGCGCGCGCTGCAGCATCACCAGCATCTCCAACACTGCACGCAAAAGGCAATGGTTAAAGTTATTCTATAATATCAACGCATACTATGCGTTAAAGTTTCAAAGACACAAGTCTAATCACTTACTCGGGGGAAGGAGTTTCCATTGTATCATGCACAGGAACGGTGTGCGATGCATCTTCTTCTGATGAGGACCCCTCGCCAAGGACATGGCGCCTTCTTTTTGACGTACATACGCCATCATCACCAGAAGGCTTCTTACGCTTCACCCCTTGGCCAGCGCCCTCTGACTCACTCACAGCCCTAGAAACCCCCACGCTGTCTGACGAATCAGTCTGCGATAACTCTTCTACATGGACTTGCACCCCAGGGGTTGGAAAACTGCGAATAGGCTGCGCCTCCAAAATAATTGCGGGGACATCCTCGGGCTCCTCCTCCTGCACTATCTCCATCGTGCGCCCCGCAGTGGCCTCCAAAACTGGCTCCTCGCCATCCCTTAAAGGGCGCACACCCACAGCCACTTGTTTCGGCCTCTCCAAGCGAACAACACCGAATAGATCCATCTCTGCGCAACAAGCAACAAACAAACACAAAACGAGTTAGATAAGCTACAAAGGGAAGAGCGCTTACAACTAATAAGCGAAGAGGAAAGAAGGACAAGCACCCACCCCGGCTATTCTCATCCAAAAAAGTTGGCACTTCCTCCGGACTACCGAAGTAATTGCGACTGATGCCCATGTGCACCAAAAACTCCTCTGGATACGCTCTGATCGGTATGCGGTTGGCATTAATCGTCTCCGCATCATCTGCGCTATACTTTCCGGGGATGGGACGCTCATCCTTCGGCAATGACTCTTGGGTATAGAACTCAAAAATCCATGGAAAAAATGCATAATCAACCCAAAAAAATTTTTCCCTCCAGTTCCTAAGTGCGTCTAACTTTTCTGTATAGCACTGCAGCGGCCCTGCGCGCTTGGAAAAGGACACCCACCCGTTTGACCACGACGTCTGATAAAACGCGCGGAATAGATGGATTGTAGGGTTAATTGCCAACAAGCGACAATTTACTTCAAAATTGGTTATTTTTGCTGCACCTATACAGTGCAGTTGGGAAATATGGAGACGAAAGTGGTTTAACGCATCGCACAAGAATAGGGAAATGGGCACACGTTGGTTAGCGAATTCGAAGAAGCGTGTGTAAACTCCTACTTTCCCTTCCGGGAAGTTCGCTATGGACGCAGTCGCCACCGGTACCACCGGGTGCAATGCGATAGGAATATAATAATCCAAGGTGAACTGACGAAGTTCGTCCTCAGATATATCGGATGTAAAGTCAGATAATTGACGAACCATGGTTAGAATTTAATGGATTTTGAAGCGCACGCGCTATTACCTTATGAGTTGTTGATCTCTTGTTCGCTGTTTAGAGTTTTTAACAATGGCGGCAATGGACGTTTTTACTGTGATAAGCACAGTGAAATGGAGATGACACTTTATATAGGGTTACAAGATCTCATGGATGATTGACATGTGTCTCCCACTTGCTCTAATCGTGTGGCTGGGAGATCAAGAGATGAAGCACTTTTTCACCCATCACTCACGCTTTACGAGGGATACTCGGATTTACTTGGACAAGATTCATTGTATGACTTTTAGGCGGGAAACATTTGAAGCTTCCCCGCTACGCATCGAGGAATATTTTTGCTTCAGTTGTTAGTCTAGCATCCGCGGGTTCCACCCTGCGCATACTAGACTGGGGGGACATGATGACGTATAGTCCGCATTCGGGTCACGAACCCAACCAATGGACGCTACTAACACTCAATCCCATCACGAATGGGCTATCACAATAACGGTTTGGGCTTACGAAGGCCCAAACCCGAAGTTATTTATGGTCTTGATACAGGATATCTCTTATTTATGGGATATGTATCAAACGACCGACTTAGGCGGGATACGCCAAAGAGTGAGGAACACGAAACCAACAAGGATTTCGTGTATATATAGAGGGCATCTCGGCTCTCATTAAGGTACGATCTAATAACCCTAACTCTTCAACTAAACCCTAAAACCGATTACTTACTCTCACGCCGGAGGATAATCGTGAGAGACAATCCCACGATAAGCCTAACGGTGTTTTTTGTTCTCTTAGTGCGCAGGTCTCAAGCATTAAGATCTAATTGATACGGAAACAAGGAACGCCCAACTTTTGTATCAACAGTGTCCTTTTCAGGTGTTGGTTAGTATAATTCGTCAACCAGAGCCGGTGTATGAAATCCCTTTTAATGAGAGAAGATGGTTGGAACAAGTTGCTGCCCAATATAATGCAACATCAACAAATTTGTCTAAAGTTCAGGTAAAATTTTGACATGTATTCCTCGATCTACTTTTTTTCACACATCTTACTAGCCTCTTTACTAGGCTTCCCTGTGGATTGCGCTTATGCCTTTATGTAGCTTAATTCCTTTAATATCATTTCTCAGCCCATATTTTACATGTTAACGTTATACTCTTATATATACTTTTTCTCAGCACAATTCAAATAGTGTGTTTGTTTTGTTATGATTTGAAGATTAAAATATAATAAAATCGTATATTTAGAATGTAAAATATATACATACATATATATATATATATATATATATATATATATATATATATATATATATATATATATATATATAACAGGAGGCGTTACACGTAGATAATGCCACATAAATGCCACCTCAATGCCACATAATCATAATAATGCCCATAATAATGCCATGTCATCACATTTAGTCCACCTAAGCAACTATTAACCAACTAAAATTCAGATTAAATTTTTAAAAAATAGGGAGTTGCCAAGATTCGAACTTGGAATGGTAGGCACAAATAAACAACACCTCAACCATTGGAGCATTCCAATGGTTGTGATAAAGTTTTCAACTCAAAACCTATATCCTAACCTTTACAAAAACCAAAAGTAATATTTTAGGGTTATTCAAAACATATTATCCATTAATAAAAAAAAAAAAAAAAAAAAAGACGGTATGTTTTTCCACAAAAGAAAAACCCTAATAATCATAACTCTAATCTATTCAAAATCACAGCAACAACATCATTCAAATTACTCTTCATCCAACCAAAAATCACTTGAGCCAAAATTATTGTGAAGCTTTGATAATCGTGATACTTCAGGAATTGACGATCATCTGATAACACCTAATCTTGCATGGCTAAAGGTAAATATTCTGTAAGCCTATTAATAAAGTTGTTTAGGTGTAAATCGACAAATTCCTTCAATTATGATTTTTGAGTTCACATGAGCAATAACTCCAGAACTTTATGTGCAAGTAAGTAAGTGTTTGCTAATATTGTAATAAGCAAATAATTAATGTTATTTATGTGTGTAGTAAATATAATTCTTTGTGAGGACTAATGTAGTGATGTAAACTAGAACCTGGAACACTGTGTGCCAATATATCATATACATAATTTGTTAACTAAATTTAATTTTGTTGTTAATAGGAATGATTAGGTGAGGTCCATTGTCATGTATCTGTTTGAACATTCCTGATGGTGAGGCTAACTAACTATGGATTACATTTGGCGATTAATGATATTCAAAGGAGGTATGTAGCAGAGAAACAGGAATGCATCAACTTTGAGAAAGATAAGGTTAGGCAATGAGTACGTTTTCTCATCTTTTTAGTATTCGTTGTTTGGTTCGATAAAAATATGATGAGGTGCGATTATATATTTATATTATTTTTATAAGCAATTTTTGGGTTTTTATGAAATACAGTACGTATACTTTTCACTGGTAAGTTGCAGGCTTGCAGCGAGTATTTTAAGCGAAACGAGTAGAAATAAGCATGGTTACTAATAAGGATATAGATAAAAGAGAAGATAGAGGTCAAGATTATCGAGCTCCACTTATACCTCAAGATGAAATAACAAAGGAAAATAATAGTATGGTTTACCTCAGTACATTTGTTGCAGTGTGCGGTTCCTATTCATTTGGAACAGGTGTAAGTGCTGAATTTGGTATTTTGGTTCTTTATGTCAAGTTACCTACACGAGTTTAACATATGAAATTTTTGTTTGCGTAAAATGATTTGGTGGAATTTCACTCTACAGATTGGTTATTCGTCTCCTAGCGAGGCAGCCATCAAGAAGGATCTAAATCTAACAATAGCACAGGTATGTATGAGCAGCCTTAGATCAACCGCACAATAAATTTTGTTACTTTGTTAAGAAAAATATGTAAGTATTTGTCGAGGTTGTCCACTTTTATAAACTGGTAAGCTATATTAAAGTGTATATATAGGCACAGTCGTTGTGTGGACAACACCGTGCAATAGTAGATCAGTAACAGATTCAAAGTATTGATTATATGCTTTTCTCATCTTTGTAGTATTCGTTGTTTGGTTCAATATTGACATTGGGTGCAATGATCGGCGACGTTGCAAGTGGCCCCATGGCTGATTATTTTGGTCGCAAAGGGGTAAGTTGATGAGAGATTATAGATTATAACCAGAGACATTTTTATCAATTGCTATCGCCTTGCGTATTCAGAAACCAAATTTATAATCGGAAATCAAACAGGCATTGAGAATATCAAGTATATTCTGTATAGGAGGGTGGCTAGCAATTTACCTTGCTCAGGTGTGCATGAACTTTTTGTTTTTTTTTTTTTTACTTTTTTAAATGTTAATACCAGCTAAAAATTATTATTTTTTAATGACGGTAGGGGCCTATCCCTCTGGACACCGGAAGATTAGCAACAGGATTTGGGATGGGAGTATTTTCCTACACACTATTGCTACTGTAGGTTCAAATGTCTTATTAGTTATTCTTATTTAATTGGTATATATATAGTAAGCAGTAGCAAAAAAATAATAGGGAATGGGAATGGGAATAGTTTGGGTTCGATTATGGTTGGGGATAGTAAAGGGAAGAGGAAGGGTTTGCCTGCTAAAAATCTAATGGCGGAAAGGCAACATGACCTGAAATTAAGTATTAATCACTTGGTGAAAATGTTTTTGATGATGCATAATCAGTACTGAGTAACTATGGTCCTAGAGACATTGCTTACCTTCATCATTTTGATCTTACTCGCACAGGGAAAAAAAATCAGGAAGTAGGGAACATGTACTTATACCATGCCTGCATATTATAGAAACGCAAATTGGAGTTCTCTTTGGAGTTGGAAAGGCGACATGTACGCTGTGAGCTCACCAAAAAATATTCATGACCAACCTTTTCAAGGCAAGATTTACCTACCGAAAAATAGTTACACAACCCTATGCTACTTTTATCTTTAGTCATTTACAGTTACAATCAATTCAGTGGCTCTTATATTGTAACTATCGTTACTAAGCTAATCATGCGAGTCATCTATGTTACAGGCAAAACACATAGAGTACTCGCCGGCACCTCAACCACAACCACCAAATAACTTTTTGATGGTACGTGCATTGTTGAAAGTCGCTCAATGCCTATATTCAATGTATGTAACCTCATATTGCCGTTATTTTAGATTGTGTTTGCGGCAACTTGCTTTAAAAAACTGTTATGCAGAAGAAACTGTATGTGGGTCGCCCAATCACTTTTGCACCGTTACTCTTTAAAAAAAAAAAAAAAAAAAAAAAAAAAAAAAAAAAAAAAAAAAAAAAAAAAAAAACTTGAACCCTTACTCATGCTGCGTAACTTACCACATTGTCACCATATGTGCCATAGCCAAAACCTTATCATTAATTTGAAAAAAAAAAAAAAAAAAAAACAAATTGAGCTCCTTTTTTTGTTTTGAAAGATTGATAGATGATCCAAACATAAGATACTTAAAAATGAAAAAAAAAAGGTTTTTGGGTCAACCTGGCCTAACCTACTCTAAAATGAGGGGAAAAGCCAGATAGGTCAAACAGGTTAGTTTATGAGTGAAAATTAATACCGTAAAAGTAGCATTAGTATTTGGATGCTTCTTTTGTTAGCGTTAGAAAAGCAGCGGTTAAAAAAAAATCTGCAAATGTTAATGGTGTTTTGACATGGCCGTTCACGACTTTTCATTAGCCATCCTGAGATGCTAAATATATTCATTTGCTAATTTTTGGCTCCCACCTTTTAAGTTTTCTAACTCATGGAGATGTTGAGGAGGTGGTGTGGGCTCCTTAGGCAGACATGACTCCGGGCATACTTCCCATTAAATTCATCAGTTACCTGATTATGTGAAGCACAGATAGATTCCAAGTTTGGAATATCAAATAAAAGACCACACTGAGAAGGTCGTATGCCATCCTCAGTAAATGAACTAAAATTACCATATCAATTACATTATATATTTATCAAATACTCCTTACCTAAATCATCACTTAAGTAAAATCCAAATATGTTGATAACAAGTGAAACATAATAATACTATAAGTTTATCATCATTATATAATTAACAAATTTCATAATAATAATACTTTAATAGTTGCATCGGGAATCATTGTTTTTGTGATAGCTGTAAATAAGGATATGCATGTATGTTGATTTAGGAGCTATTTGGTGATGGTACTGTTTTTAGTTGCCATGAGGGTTGATGTGTTTGATTTTTGTTAGTTTAGCAAATATGCCTTGAATTCTACTTCTTAGTAGGCATGTGGAAATATTAGTGATGACCTGCTTCTGCGCATCTTGCCAGTTTATAGCAGTAATTTGTATGATCTGTGAATGAAGCATGCTTTGGTTCGTGTTTTGGTGCACAAGTGGTATGACTCCTCTAACTATGCTCTTTTATATAGTATTGGTTTTATCTATGTTTTTTTAGCAATCTTATGCAATATTTTTCCAGATATAGGAGGATTGTTGCAACGTATGTGAAGAACAGCAGAACATTTGTTATTAGACCTTCAAACTGCAGCTCCAAGAACATCAAATTATTATGCAGCCTCAAGAAGGAAAATAACTAATGGCAATGGTACTGTGTATACCATTCCTCAATGCAATCTGAATTCAAGCAAGAGCGTTTGTTAAGATTGCCTAAACTCCAGATATAGCTCTTTAGATGGCTGTCTTCCTGGCCCTACTGGGAGGGCTATTGACAATGGATGTTTTATGAGATATTCCAGTATGCCATTTTTTGCACAAAACCAAACACCTGATATAACACCTTTCCTTGGGGACGGTGAGAACTCTGATCTTCTAAAGACTACTATGTTCTGTTATTAGGTACCTTTATACAAAAATAATGCCGAATGTACATATCAATGATTTACAGGTGCTTCAAGCAAGAAATGGTCCAATCAAAAATGGGAAAGAAAATATATGAGATATGCATCGCCGTTCATGGTAAAAGAAAGTCAGTCAGAGATGAGTAATCTGAGAGGAAAGAGAAAGGTCTTTGATGCTGATTCTTCATTCATTTTCGACCAACAAGAGATTGCATGGGATGGTGTGCCGTCCGGCTACGAACATTTTGGTGAGAGTTGTTAAGTATATGGTTTCTATATATTATTCTATTTGTTTAGTTTTCGCGCTATATAATAACCACTTACGGGTTGTGGGCTTATAAGTTTAGGCTACTATTTGCAGGTGGAGCACGAGGACCCAAGTTACTGGACTTTACTAGAGGGGTTGTTTATGATAGTCACATTTCTTGCATGGAACCTGGTATGGCTTATGTGTAACTCTTCATGTTGTCAGTAAACACCTCCTATGATCAATGGAGGGAATAACAGATCATGTGTTATTTTAAGTTTCTAATGATCCTATTGTGATGATAATTTCAGACCGTGAGCCTGGGCTACACACTAGATTTTGACATTGTAACCGTGCCTTCAGCCCCTCACCTCGATTCAATGATATTGGATGTTGTGATGAGGGCCGTTTGTGAACCTGACGGGCGTTGCTTTAGAGTGCATCTATGCCTGCCACAACTACTTCCTGTTGAAATGGATTCTGTTGCGTATGCTCAAGGTTCAAACGGTAAGCTGGATAGTTTGGCGCATAGTTATTGCTATGATTTGGATTTAAGTAACATAGAGATTATCGTTTGACCGGATTGCAGGACAGGTAGCTGGACAACCTTCTGTTACCTCATTCGAAAGGAATAAACGAAGGAGGTGTGTCTATGAAGGTAATACAATGGAATATTGCTGCTCCTGTTCAATAGTTGGTGATGGAACTGTCATTATGAACAATCTCCTACAGGTTTGTTCAAGTTGTAGCATCTCTCTTCATATATATTACCCTTCATTCTATGATAATTACAGTATCTCCTTGATTCATTAGACTTATCTATTTTATTTCCTGGGAGCAGCATTTGAAAGAAAAGAATGGTCCAGTTATTGAAAGAGTGTTGCTGGATACGGAAAACATGTTGGCTCGTGGCAAGATGGACTTGCCCCTAAGTCTGTGGTTTGCTACACTTAAAGGAAATGATAAGTTGTTGCACAAACTGTTAAAGAAAGGTCTTGATCCAAATGAGTAGGAAAACAATGGAAGAACTGCTTTGGTATGCACATATTTGATTGCAAATTAATTATTACTGCATTGGACATATACCTCAATACTTTCATAGTGTTTTGATTTTCTCAGCATATAGCAACGTCAAAAGGAAGTGACATCTTTGTTAATCTACTGCTTGACTTTGGAGCAGATCCGAAATCTACAGATTTAGAAGGGAACGTTCCTTTGTGGGAGGCTATTATGGGTGGTTATGATACTATGGTTGGACCTTTGGCAAGTTACGGTGCCACTCTATCATCGTGTGATGTAGGGAAGTATTCTTGCATTGCAGCTGAGCAAAACAACTTAAAGTTGCTTAAGAAAATCATTTGTCATGGAGGAGATGTCACCAGTGCTAGAAGTGATGGATACACAGCTCTTAATGCTTCAGTATGTGAGGGTAACTTCGAGATAGTGAAGTTCCTACTAGACAAAGGAGCCAACATTGACCAACAAGATCATCAAGGTTGTACCCCTCGAGACTTGGCCAACCAACAAGGACATGAAGATATAAGGAATCTCTTATTGACCGTTAAGTTCACAGATAAACATTAATAAAAAAGGAAAACTTCATGTCGTGTTTTCATTATCAGCCACTGAATCATGTTCGTGTTCGTGAGGTACATTGCACCCACCCGTTTCAATGTGAATTCGGTATCAAATTTCATAACAAAGAGACACAATAATAATCTATAGTATTTTGCTCAATTGATTAGCATGGTCTAGAGAAGTTCAATTCTGCAAATACACAATCAAGCTCACAGGTATGTCTATATTCCTTATCACAGTCCTTATCACAGAAATCAGCACTTATGCATGGACAAAGTCAATAGAGTGTGAAGTATTCTTCATTATTTATGTACAAAGTTCATACATGTCTATATTGAATATTAGCTTGACAACATCAACTTTGTTAAGAGCCCACATTTGTTAGTTAGTCTACGGGCACAATACTCATTTTAAGCAAAAGAGGGAGGCTCATTACGAATCGTTCGGGTTCGATGCACCAAATTGGTATAGTGTACCATATTAATAATAGTAAATTTCTACACTTATATACATATTAATCCAAACATCAATCATATGTTAATATACACTTGCATGTGTTTCTTTTTGGAATTTTCACCATATTTGGTTTAGAATAAGTCTTTGGTTTCAATATTCCTTAGTTAGAGAAGTCATATGCATTGCGGTTAAATGCATTCATCCATTTAATTTTATAAACTTTTTATAAGTTTAGAATAAGTATTTGGTTTCAATATTCTTTAGTTGGAGAAGTTCCACATAAATTTAGGCTAGGTCATGTTACATTTGGCTTCCAACAACTTTTGAAAATTTAGTTTTAATTAACGGATACTAAAATGACCATTCTCATTTTCTTAATGCTCATTCTTATGTGTAGGTTCAAGAACAATCCACACCGGAAGATGTAGAACTTGCGCACCTTCTTTGACACCTAATAGAAAATTGTCGATGAATATTAAAGCTTTTTCATTTCCAGTCCAACACTTCATAAAATGTGCTCAACACAGGTTAGACCGAGATAACAGGGCATTTGTTTTTCAATTACTAGAGATGTGATAAATCAAGTGATTTGTTTCTTAGACCTTAGATTAAGAATAACACTATTAAATATAGTATCATAACATTTAGTTGAAAAATTATATTAAATAAGCGAACACACTTATCTGATATTTTAACATTGCGAGTCATAAAACCATTGTTTTACCAAATTTTGTTGCTTGATATGGAAAAGTAGTTGCTAAAAGGAAAGTATTACTGTAACATTTAATTTTTGGCTGTTGTTCACCGGAGCTAAAAGAAGGGATTGAAGATTCATCATTGTGATCAAGATGGTAAATGCAATAAATCAACAATCAACGTTGTTTACAAATGAGTTCTGTTTTGAATTTGAATTGGCATCATTAAATATATGTGTTGGTATATTTATATCTTATTTTTCTTTAACTTATTTTTTTAACCCTAATAACTTTTTTAAAGGCGTTAAATGGTACTCCCTCCGTCCCAAAATAAGTGTCCAGGTTCACCTTTGACCTTAAATATTTTTTTGTTTTATATAATACTTGATGCAAAATTATACCAACAAAAAATACACTTAAAACTTAATCTATTCATATATTTTGCATTAATTATTATATAACACCCGCAAAAATAGACAAGGTCAAAGTTGAAACAGTTTGACTATCGGCGTCCTTAAAAATAACAATTAACTTTCTCTTAAAAATTTTCAACCGTAAACCAATAGCCTAACAAAATAAAATGAAATCGGCGCCCTTAAAAATAATTTTACGTTAACTAACACCAAGGGTAGATCTCACACGCACCAAGGGTAGATCTAATTTGCACCAGAATGGTTCCAACATCATGACCCCCACAATATCTTGATTGAAAGAGGGAATGGGCAGTAATTGAAAAGGGTAAGGTGAACGAAGCATGATTACACATTTATTTTACACAAGTAAATTATAGCATAATTCACCAAAAAAAAAAAAAAAAAAAAAAAAATTATCTTCCAACTATGTAATGTAGTAAATAACAGTAGAATTGCTACATGCATATTTTGGTTCAATTACTGTTTTATAGCTTCAGCAAGCTCTAAAGTATACTGAAAGTGTTATTATTTCTGTAGGTGACGTTCCCCGATTTAATGGTCAACTTGCTGTTGCTCGTGCATTTGGATACTAGAGTCTTAAAGCACATCTAAGTTCGGAACCTGACATAAGGCATGTCTATGCTGCAACATAACACTCCATTAAGTGGCAAGAGTTCAAATTGCGTAATCTTTGTTTAACATTGAACTATTATGAGGCATGCTTTATACATAATTATTTCATTTTAAGTTAAATGTGCTAACTGATGCAGGTATATATGCACCATACTGGATTATTGCCAAAATGTTATTTATATCCAGCTTGGTATGAGAGTCGCAGTGAGTTACCATATCTAAATTCATTGAAAATGAAGATGTAAGATGCTTTTGGGAGTATCACAAGTAGATTTCATCTAAGCTCCTCATCCTTTTTGAAAGTATGCCTGGGTGATGTACAAGCTCAAAGCAGAGCGAGAACGTGGTATCATTATTGAGGTAACTTAGCTTAGTTAGATTTCTCCTTTACGTAACCATCTTGTCACTACTCATGGTGATCCTTAAAGCATAAAAGAATTCTCCATCAAAATGATAACATGATAAAATATGTGCCAGTAGGTTGTATAAATTTTTTTCTGATGTTATGCTGAGAAACTGTTACATGCCAAGGTAAAAGATTACCTTAATTAGGAATTTCTAGAATTATATGGGTTTTTATGGTCGAAAACAAAATTGATATGCTAATTAGATACCTGATCAACTATGTTAGCTTCTATGCTATAAGAAAAAAACCTTCTAATAAATATGCAATTCTCTATGTTTCCATTATGTTCAGTTAAGAAGCTTACTATGCTTTCATGTTTCGGGTGATTGGGACTCAGGGAGTGGGAGCCGGAAGTGAGCTTTCTTGGGAAAAATCTATGCTAATGGAAGCAAAGATGCGCATTATAGACTAATTTAAAAACCCCTATATCACGGGGTATGGAACTAAAGATAGCCAAAGATGTCATTACTGGAAGCATTCATTTGACTTTCTAGCGGGGTATTAAAGGGTTGGAATTCTTTAAAGTCGATACTTACATGAATGCTTCTAGACTTTGGATTTTCTTCGGAATCCCCTCAATTGATGAACATATATCACAACAACGGTATGTTCAATCTAAGAAACTATATTTTTTCTGGTTTTCATTAATGCATTTCGTATTATAATCATAAAGAAGTTTTTGCTACATACCGACTTAGTTAACACCTTTGTGTTTTTCAATAAGAGGTGGTATAGCTTATTTGATTAATGAAAAAAAAATGCTATTTTAAAATCACATTTGCATAAAAGGTTTATAATGCTACTGAATGAATTCAATCTTACAAGAAAGTGGAATATAATTAGGTGTATGAACTTGATTAATTCTTTGTTTTATTTTCATAGTTATTCTGATATCATTATCATATATGTATGTAGAAGGAACAAAGGGATGTGCAACACCTTAATATGTCCAAATAGGGTATCTAACTTCCAAGATAGACATATGGAGTGATGGAAGAAGTTGATCACAGATCGACACCCACTTGCCCAATTCTTGAATGGATGGAATGGATATGTTGTTGTTCGGGTAGGTATGTTATTTGTAATTCTTTCTCAAGGTTTGAGCTTCTGTTTAAGTGCACTGCGATGATGTAAGCGTTTAGGATATTGTTTGCTTAGAAAAAGTTAGTACAATATAGTTATTCACATTTATCTTTTATATGTAGTTGGTCCAATTTTTAAAAAATATCATTTTCATAGACGATTATATAGATTAATTGTACAACCAAATGCTAGCAATCTATGCTAACAATCATCGTTAGTTACATTCTTGGATCATTGGTTCTTCTTTTGTGATGGCAATTCGATTTTTATTATTGTTCTGGTGTTCCCTTAATTTGCTAGAACCTTTACACATTACAGGAGTAACATTTAATCAGCTTAAAATATGGGAACACTTACCCTTCGCCACCATCATCTTAAAATACCAAGTAACATCATATAGAGTTGAAATTTATCAAAAATCACACCCGAGTATTCTCAAAATGGGTCGGTTTTGGCTAACCCAAAACACCTTTTAACTATTAACTTGGCGGTTAATTAAGTAACTAGAGACAAATATACAACCCGCATACTTTTCAGGTAAAATGAGTTTAATTTGCATTAGCCTGTTATAATTTATTGTTTACGTCTTGATTTAATTGACAAAGACCATACCATTAAATATCGGGCCTCACTTTTAGTGTACTTACCATAAGGTTCTAGCTATTTTCTTTCGCCACAAACTATCAAGTCCTTCTCATGGTTTAGTTTTAAAAGTACAATGAATGAGCTAAATAAGGTACACGGTCCACGTTTCAATAAACTCTTATAGTGTACTTAACATAAGGAGGAGCATTATAGCTTATTGTATACTAAATGGGTGTTTGGCTAATATTACTACTTTATATGTAAATCTAATTTATATCTTAAGGGATGTTTGCTGTATATTTAAATGGGTGTTTGGCTAATATTACTACTTTATATGTAAATCTAATTTCTATATCAAAGGGATGTTTGCCTGAGCTTATGGGAGTGTAATAGACTTATCGCTTATTACCAGCTCTAATGTAAGAAGACATGTTTTGACGTAAACAAAGTTGATTTGAGACTATAGATAAAGGTTATGTCTTCATTGTATACATAAAGTTATATCGGGTATGACTATATATTTTATTTGAAGGCCAAATGTTCACCTCAAATGTCTTTGAAGTGTTTTTCCAACCTTTTTCTTTGCATTCATACACAAATAATAAACACGACATCTGATTTTTATTTATTATTATCCAACACGAGAATGTGTACATGTTTAATGTATTTTGTTTTTGCTAAAATCATTCATATATTACATTCACATTTGAGTATTCTTAATTCAATCATCATATGTTGGTATTCTTTATGATTATTTACATGGTTTTTTTATCATTATCAATTAAACTCAAATGAATAACAACAAATATGGTATTCTTTAATAACATATTTGCCGTTATTCATTATTTATTTACGTGCATATGATTTGCCGTTATTCATTATTTATTTAATGCAATCAATAAATAATTTGGCATGTTTATAACTTATTTTTGGTAACTTAAGTTTTTCAACGACATTCATAATGCTCGCACGCTTATCGGGCGGGCTATGCTTTGATACTTTGTTCTTTCGTTAACTTATTATATTACACCTATAAATATTGCAAACACTCTAAATATTTATATGTCCATGAAAAAAACCATAGAAACTATTATGCAAAACTATAAAATATGCCTACAATTATTTACCACCCTTCTTTTGTTATAGAAAAATATGCCTACGATATTCATAAGTCATACCCGCCCATCGAACGGGCTATGCTTTGATACTTTGTTCTTGCGTACCACTTTGGATCTTTTTTTCCCTCATATTCGATAACCGTTTATTTCTTTTCGTTCTTAATGCATTCAATAAAAAATTTGGTACGTTTATATCTTATTTTTCGTTAACTAATTTTTTCAACGATAATCATAAGTCATGCCCGCCCATCGGGCGGGCTTTGAAGTCTAGTATATATATATATATATATATATATATATATATATATATATATATATATATATATATATATATATATATATATATATATACACAGAACACAAAAAGAAAACCATCCTACAATTAGCTATACTTTCAATAACCATCCTACTTTAAGAATTGATTCTGGTAATGATACCTTACAAAGTAAAAGTATAGAAAAAAAAAAAAAAAAAAAAAAAAAAAAAAAAACTGTAAATGCCATGGTCCAAGCAAGGCGATTGTTTGTAACCGTTATCAAGTATAAAAATATAAGCTTTTACATATTTTTTTGAACAATGAATGTCTATTCTGTATGATGGGTTTAAACTGATTATTAAAACTCCCAACCTAAAATTATCAGCTTAGAGTGTTCAGTAACATCATCAGTTCTAGAATTATACACCTAAGTAAATGGCGGGTAATTAGGTAATTCCTCCTGGGATGGAGTTCAATCATGTTGTTCAAGTTTAATCTGATCACACGTCCCTAAAATTATTTCTTGCAGACAATGCCCTTCTTTACAAACCCACACAAGCCCGTGATACTTGCCCTTGCTAGGACAGATCCTGAAAAGGACCTTACAACTTTCATTAAAGCATTTAAGGAGTTCCGTTCATTTAAGTGAGCATGGTAGTTGTGCATGAATCTGTTTTGTCAATTAGGTATGCTTTTCAGCTGACTTTGCAGACATTATGTTATAATTTCTTTTTTTGTGCCGCACACGGTCATAAGTCATGGATTTGCCACAAAGTCGCATATCCCAAATATCATACGCAGAATGAAGTCATCTACTGGCAGCAAGACCAAAGTACAATTTATTGTTCAAATCATATTGTCCTCTATTGATCTAAATAATTACCAATAAGACAGTTTACTGCTTTTTATGCTAATACCAATAATGATGCAGAGAAAGTATTGTAATTACTTTTTAATTTTACAATGGGTCGGGTTGGGTTCATCAATGGGTCGGGTACAATTTTTTACTGTTCAAATGGGTCGGGTTGTGTTTAGCTGTTATAATTTCATGCCTATTGTTTATCTTGAAGCCTCCATTTAGTTGCATTTTTTTTTTAGTTTTATGCTCAGTTAGTAATAACTTTGGATATACTTTACTTGCGTTATCCGGAAGTAGTCGTTAGTCGTTTGGTAGCAGTTAGTATTAACTTTGGGTCCCAGAATCTTTTCTTGTGATGTTAGTTGCGTATGTGTGTGAGTTGTGATGTGAGGTCTATTTGTGTATAAGGAGGATATGTTTGCCGGGTGAAGTTGGTGCTCTTATTACACCTCTTTGGTGGTGGAATGAAAAGCTGATGTGACGCTGAGTTGACGATTGTGATGTTGATCACTATTTACACTTAGTCTTATGTGTTTACCATTTTAGGTTCTATGTTTATTATACTATACTATTTTAAGCATTACTTTTTACTTATATTTAGAATCAAATAATGAGGGTTATTTAAGTTTAATGTTTAGATTGTATATATGTCCAGAACTGTTTATGGAAACTACTTCAAAAAGGAACATACGAAGCGGTTTTAACAAGCAATCAGGACCTATCAGTTGTGTGGGTAAAGTAGAAAATAAGATGAATAAATTTGGGGTTGGTAGAATGGAGGTTTAAATATATACTTTCAAAAATGGGTAAGAAGGGTTCATCCGAGGGTTAGTAAGTTTTAAAAAACAAGTCTTTTGAATTCCCATACAACAAATACACACGGTCATTTATCATGTTAAGTACCAAGACATTATTTAAGATGAAATAAAAATCCAAAAAGATATGATGCATACTTTTATGTATTTGTCAAAATTTGTGTTTGGTTGCTTTAATTTTCTTGTATCTTATATATAATTCTTATTCTGTAATTTCTTTTGCAGCTTCTTTCTCCACGAATGGAAACCATCTCATATCAGCCTTATTCGTTTGTTAACTTGAAGAGTTTAAAGTTTATCCGCGTGATTTATGCGTAATATATATTAAGTAGACATATTTTATCTTGGTCTCACAACTAATGATTTTTATGTTATTCATTGTTTAGGAATGTTTAAAGTATAACCCAAATAGCTTAAATGTGTCTTCATCATTTGGATTCTGTGGTGTCAAGGTATATATATGAAACAAATATAGTTATGAATTTGTTAAGCTTTTTAACATGTATACATTGAACCATTATTATATAATTGATTAATTTTAAAAGTCATATATATTCTTCTAGGATGCTTTCTCTGTTACGGGGGAGAACAATACTCCACATTAGCGTAGAACATGTAGTTGATATGCAATGTTAGAACATGTAATTGTAAACACATAAGCTTTTTTAACACGTATACATTGAACCATTATTGTGTAATTGATATGCAATGTTAGAACATTTAATTTTGGAAGCCATAATGTTAAATTGTACGTGAACACCTTATTCAATACAATAATGTTATAGCATACTATTTCCGAGTTCCAACAGTGCAGATGTCAAAAGATTTTAGTCTTCCAAAGATAGAAAATGAATTTGTTCTTACTTCCTTTGTTGAATTAATTGAGATTGGACATGCTTTGGATATTTATTTGGTTCATAGCAGTTATCCAATACTTATTGACACAAACACTCGAAGATGGTTACAAAGACGGTGGGAAAAAAGTGGATTTATTAATGAACATTCAGAAGCAAAACGTCACAAGTATAACAAACGTCGTGACTGACTAATCAAATAAAGCGATGTCTCTCTATATAACCTTTAAATAAAGAACAAAGAAGGTTGTATGAATTTTTGAACCTCTGTTTTAAAATGTAATTTTAGTATATTAAATAATATTGAATAGATTAAAGTCATATTAAAGTTATTCTGTCACAATAATTACGTTCAAATAAACATATATAACACATTAACAAAAAAATATTTGTTCAACGTTATAGCTTACAATCACATTAAATGTTTAGCATTAATATTTTCTATTCATACATATAACATGTAATCTTTTTACATAATATCATAAATCGATCTCTTATATAAACACAAGGCCCTGTGAATTTCACCATGTAAGCAATCCCAAACAGCCAAAGAAGATTTATCTGTTCTTAAGAGTTTAAGCTCTTAACTTGAATAGCTAAATGTGTAAGATTTTATATAGATACCCGACCTATCCAGGATGCATTATGTGTTTTGTAAATATGAAGATATGCCAATTTTATGTCGAGACCTATCCAAGATGCATTGTGAGACCTATCCACGATTGTCAATTTTACTAATCTTATAAGTTATCATGTGCATTAGGGTCTTCCATAGTCTTAGTACAATTGAATATTGTTATTGCAATGGACCAACTTACAGATTCGTTTTCTATTTAATAACTTAAATGTGTAATTTCAATGGCACAATGATGATAGCACAAAGTACATAGTGATGGTAACTGATCTTTAATGATAGCGATGGACCAAATTACATGTATAAAGCTCGCTATCTTTGATTAATGTATTATGCCAATGCCCGATCTTAGTTCACACCATTTAAACATCACATATCATGCTAATTTCAACATAAAACATCTCGACCTATAATTAACTTCAATATACGAAATAATATGTCATGTCGAGATTGAACAACATAATGCTTATTTTATATAGAATTTGTTTGTTACGTTTAATTTTTACCCTTGATGTTCACGTGTCTATAAGAGTTAAAAGAGATTTATTGGTGTTTATTTTAGGATGGTTATCATAAAAAGATAATCACAAATTTGGTGTTTGATTAATACTTTGTATCGAGACAAAAGATATTTTTGCTATTTGGTGATTGTTTTCGAACATTATGCCTTTTTTTCTTACTCGAAATATATAAACAATTTAGAGTATACAAATACGCATGGTGAATTTTCAACTCATTGTTGTAGTCATTTCACATAACTTCACAAATCGATCTCTTATATAAACATTATTCAACGGTTTTAAATTTACTACCGTGAATTTCACGGGTTAATAGACTAGTATGATATAGGCCACCTAATTAGAGGCCTACAAATCTTATTGGTACATTTGTCTAGGGGTGGCAATTCGGGTCGGGTCCGGGTTCGGGTTCGTGGGTTCGCGGGTCAGAAACCTTCAACCCAAACCTGACCTGATTATATAAACGGGTCAGTAATCTCGACCCTAACCTGATTCGGGTCAACCTGAACCGACCCATATAACCCGTTTGTAAACAGTAAATTCAGACTTTCCTTTCTCAGCCCAGTAATCCACTACCTGAAAGAACAAGTACGACCTTAAAGCTTAACAAAAAAAAAAGCAGTTGTCATAATAGTAACAAATATTCCACCAAAACCAGAGCTACAGCCTACAGAGTACAGACAAGCATAAACCTTATAGAAGAGCTATGGAATGGACCATACAAAAAACACAAAATAATGCATTTAGTACCTTTCATTTTTTTGTGCACATAGACAAGATAAACTGATAAGTTATTAAAAGTTTTAAACCTTACCATACAATTAGATTTGACTAAAAAGTCAAAATAGATCCACAACTGATAACATCTATAGTAAATACCGTTCACTCGTTCAGGTTTAATCGGTACTTTACGGATGTGTAGAATATTCAAGGATTTCATTGGAATGAGGACAAAGTGAATGGAGTATTGAAGATGTACATTACGGATGGTTTTAAGTAAGTTAAAGGAATGTGCAAGACTCACAAGTAAATACATAGATCTAGTGAGCATGAACAACAAATAACACATTAAAAGTTGAAAATGAATGGGGAACCGGAAAAGTATTAAAGTATGGAGAACCGGAAAAGTTGAAAATGAATGGGGGAAAAGTATTAAAGTAGGGAGACATGAAGTTATGGGTTATCACCATAGCACATTAAAAATTTAAAAGTATGGAGAAAAGTATTAAACAAGAAAACATATTTCATTAAAAGCAGGAACAACAACTTTCATATTTACTTTTTTTATATTTTCTAAATAGTTAAACGGGTTATCAAGTCGACCCGATTTAATTATACTTGACCTGAACCTGACCCGTTTAATAAACGGGTCAATCAGGTCGACCCAAAAATGACCCGAAACTAATTTAGCCTCAACCCTAACCTGCTAATTTTCATGTCGGTCTCAGGTCAGGTTTCGTGTCGTGTCGAAAATTGCCACCCCTACATTTGTCCATGTAAGTAATGACTAGGTCACTCTATTATACTATTCCTAATATACCCTTTCCAAATAACTACTTTATGTCATTGCAACATCTTCCTAATTTCCGACTACAATTTCTCACAAAAAATTTAAAAATCGCTGGTACCTTTTTTTCTATTGTTGAAGTCATAACTGATTTAATAGTCATTAAAAAAAACTAATCCACACGATAGTTTTAGCAGTGACAATGTGAGTATGTGACATACTGATAGTTTGACATGATGCATCAAAAATATATCATACACATCTGCATGCGATTAAGGTTTCAATCGGATGAATTTTCATCTAAAACATCACAAAATCTCTCCACCGTTCAATTTCAAAAAATTATTATAATTAAATCATAGGTGGGTTATCAATGAAAATTAATATATATAATTATATTTTGTAGAACTCTTGCCCATGCCATGATCACCAATAGAAATAATAACATTTGATGACGTATAGTCCGTATTCGGGTCACAAACCCGACCCATACTTCAGTCCATCACGATATGGGCTATTGCGATAACGGTTTGGGCTTACGATAACCCAAACCCAACGTTATTTATGGTTTTGATAGTATATCTTCTATTTATGGGATATATATCAATTAACCGCCCTACGCGGGATAGACCGAAGATTGAGGAACACGAAACCAACAAGGATTTCGTGTCCATATATAGAGGGCACCTCAGCCCTCACAAAGGTACGACTTACAACCCTAACTCTTCAACTAAAACCTAAAAACCGATTACTTACTCTCACGTCGGAGGATAATCGTGGGAGACAATCCCACGATAAGCCTAACGGTGTCTTTTTGTTTTCTTAGTGCGTAGGTCTCAAGCATTAAGATCTGATTGGTACGGAATCAAGGAACGCCCAACTTTTGTATCAACAAGTGGCGCCATCCATGGGACCCTACACTAAGAACTTTGCTAAGAATTAGAATGACGAAACACGGAAATCAGCGGACTCCGCATACGAAGAAAACGCATGACGACCTACTAGGGAAGAAACAGCAAACTGATGCGGCCTCTAAGCAGGCCTCTGGGACAACCAGTGCGCCCAGAAGCTTAGGATCGTATTCAGATATGCTCTTTACTCCAGTAGAACCGCTCACTATGACTACCAATGTTACTACAACAAGTACTAGCGCGGTAGACCTACAGCGCACTCCTCTCACCATGCCAGAAGTAAACTTCACTGAGCCACCAAATGCGCCTATCCGAAACAAGGATCTTGTTTTGGAGACAGACTCCCTCGCGCTAGAAGTAGTCACACCTGAACTAGCGCCAAGTGATTTCGTATCTCAAAACTACGAAGCCTTGGCTGCGCTCATGCGAGAGGAGGCAAAAAAGAGGTCAAGTCAAAGTCTGCACGCCAGGCTCAACTTCGACCCTGAGCATGAGGCATCCCCACCGCGCTACCGAAAGGAAAGACGCGAGAAGGATAGCCGTAAACACCCACTGTTTACTAGGATTGGAAGGAAGGTTGTGGATGACGAAGCAGCCGACTTTCAGTATCTGGAGGAGCATGAAGATGGGGAACGGCGCGCCAATGTCCACACTAGGCTTGGCAGTCGCAGGGTTCATGATAGGCTTGGGCGACGGTGCTCCCCAAGTGAAAGCCCTTCAAGCTCTGATTCTGAGGATAGTCGGCGCAAGCGCTGCAGAGGAGCAAGCTCAGATTCCGATGATAGTCGGCGCAAGCGTCGCAAAAGAGTAAGCTCATCCTCAAGTGACTCCTCGGACAACGAGGACAAAGAAACTGGACACTGGAAATCAAGGGGAAAATACCGCGACCAGGAAGACGAAGACATGTCTCGTCCCTGGCGCCGCCAAAAAGTTGATGCGTTCACTCGGCGCATCAGCAATTTTTCGGAAAATAAGAGAAGGCGCATGCTTGCTAATGTCAAAACATACGATGGGACAGGTGATCCTGATGATCACCTAAAAATTTTCGAATCAGCAGCCACTATCGAAAATTGGCCACAACCTGTGTGGTGCCATATGTTTAACTCTACATTAGTAGGGAATGCGCGCAACTGGTTCAGTAAGCTTCCACGCAGAAGCATCGGTGGATTTGAAGAGTTGAGAAAGGCGTTTCGTTTAAACTTTACTCAGAGGAAGAAGTGCGCCAAAAACCCTGTGGAGCTCGCTAGGGTAAAACAGCACCAAGGGGAATCCACAAGCGCTTTCATGTAGCGCTATAAGGACGAATGCATGCAGGTCAAGGCGTGCCCAGAAATACTAAAGATATCGGGGTTTATGACCGCAATCAATAACCCAGATTTGATAAAAAAAAAAGTTAAACGATAGGGTTCTCCAAACCTTCGACGAACTCATGAAGCGCACGAGGTCCTTCGTCCAAGGAGAAGCAGCCGCTGCGGATAGCAAGAAAGGCTACTCGAACCATAGGTCACAAGAAGAGCCAAGGAGACAATCCAATGACCAGAGTGGCAATCGTAACAAAAGCTATCGCAGCCAAGGAGGCGGACGGGGAAACGACAAGTACACCCCGCTAACGAAAACTCCAAAGGAGATATTTGCGACGGAAGGTGCGAACTTTCCAAGACCCCCACCTATGCGCACCCCTGAAGATAGGCGCGTAGGGAACGGATACTGCGAATATCATGGACAGAAGGGCCATACAACTAATGACTGCGTCCAACTGCGCCAACTAATAGACAAGTTAGTAAAAGAAGGCAGATTGGATCACCTCGTTAAAAACATTAAAGACGGGAAAGACAAACAGAAAACTGGGGGCAAGAAAGAAGCGCCCAAGGACAAAGCTGACACAATCTATATGATACAATCATGGCAGCGAAAGACTAGGCAAAAGGTCAGCCAGCAATTTTCCCATGGAAGCGAAATCTCTTTCCCCACCTTGGCTGCGGACAACGCAGTGGCAGAACCACTCACCATTGAGATAAATGCGGGGGGTCACGATATCCACCGCATGTATGTTGATGGAGGGGCATCAGCGGATATAATGTATGAGCATTGTTTCAGGAAACTGCGCCCTGAGATACAAAGACAGTTAAGCCCAGCCACGTCTGCGCTTACTGGCTTTACAGGAGAAAAGATATGGCCCATGGGACAACTGCGACTACTAGTCGCTGTTGGTAATAAGGAACACTCCACGACAGCCTGGATGAACTTTATGGTGATCAGATCTCCTTCGCCATACAATGGCATTATTGGAAGGTCAGGAATCTCGGCGATGCGCGCGGTGCCATCCACAGCGCATGGGATGCTCAAATTCCCAGTAGAAGGCGGCATTGTCACCATTTACAACAACGCTGCGCCACCAGAAGAGTGTAACACGATTACATGTGAAACGACACATATCCCAGAACAGAGCGTAGCTAAAGTACCAAACCTAAAGGTTGCAATTCACCCTGAATATCCGGAACAAGAAGTGTCAATTGGAGGGTCGTTGTCTGACAAAGGTAGAGCGGCTGTATGCGCGCTCTTACAAAGGAATCTGGATATCTTCGCATGGGAACCAAAACACATGACTGGTGTGCCACGCTCGATTGCAGAACACAAGTTACAAATCCGACAAGGATATTCCCCAGTAAGGCAGAAAAAGCGCTGCCAGGCTCCAGAGCGCGCAAAAGCCATACTGGAAGAAGTACACAAACTTATGGACGCTGGCATCATGCGAGAAGTCTATTACCAAGATTGGCTCTCCAATCCAGTAATGGTCAAAAAGAGCGATGGCAGTTGGCGGATGTGTGTGGACTTCACTGACCTTAATAAAGCATGTCCACAGGACTGCTACCCACTACCAGAGATAGACTGGAAAGTGGAATCTTTGTGCGGATATCCCTTTAAATGTTTCTTGGATGCATACAAAGGGTACCACCAAATCCAAATGGCTAAGGAAGACGAGAAAAAAATAGCCTTCCACACAAGCCAAGGCGTTTTTTGTTATACAAAGATGCCTTTTGGCCTGAAGAATGCGGGCGCCACCTACCAGCGACTGGTAGATAATGCGTTTGAGAAGCAAGTGGGACGCAACCTAGAGGTCTATGTGGATGACCTCGTCATAAAAAGCCATACTGAAGATGAAGTGGTGCGCGACATTGAAGAAACATTCACAACACTACGAAAGATCAACATGAAGTTGAATCCTAAGAAATGCACTTTTGGCGCTACAGAAGGCATGTTCCTAGGATATTTGATAGAACCAGATGGCATTAAGCCATGCCCAGAAAAAATAGAGGCTGTCATCCAACTTCCTTCACCGCGCACGCTGAAAGAAGTTCAATCTCTGAATGGAAAGCTAGCCGGTTTGAACAGATTCTTGTCCAAATCAGCGGATAAGTCACTTCCTTTATTTAAAACACTCAAGAAGTGTACTAAAAAGGGAGACTTTCGTTGGACTGCGGAAGCGGAAGAAGCTTTCACACAACTTAAGCAACATATAGCAGCGCTTCCTAAGCTAGTTGCACCCCGACCAGGGGAGGAGTTAATCGTCTACTTATCCGCGACCCATGGAGCGATCAGCGCAGTGCTACTGACGGATAGGAATTCCGTACAAACACCGGTGTATTTTGTAAGCAAAGCACTCAAGAAGACAGAGATTAATTACAGCCCAATGGAGAAGTTGGTCTTGGCATTAGTATTTGCTGCTAAAAGACTGTGTAGATACTTTCAAGCGCACCCAATAGCAGTGATTACCGACCAACCTATCAAACAAGTTATCTCTAAACCTGACGCATCGGGGCGATTACAAAAATGGAGTGTGCTACTAGGCGAGTATAACATCTCTTACAGACCACGCACTGCGGTTAAAGGGCAAATACTAGCAGACTTCATCATTGAAAAACCAGATACCGATGACACACCCCCACCGAGCAAGGTAGAATTACAAGAACCATGGGTCTTGTTCACAGATGGATCTTCATGTCTGGATGGATCGGGCGTTGGCCTTATCCTCACTAATCCAGAAGGAATGGAATTCACTTACGCACTGCGTTTTGAATTCACAGCCACGAACAACGAGGTAGAATATGAAGCCCTAATCGCTGGATTACGCATTGCAAATCGAATGGGTGTACGTAACCTAGAAGCAAATGTGGACTCCCGATTGGTAGCCAACCATGTGTTGGGCGATTATGTGGCTAAAGAGGATAACATGGTCCAATACCTCGACAAGACCAAATCGCTAATACAAGGCTTTGACAGGTTTACCATTAAGCAAATTCCTAGAGGTGAAAATAAGAAAGCGGATGCGCTAAGCAAGATCGCATCTACTAGCTTCGCGCACCTGTCAAAACAAGTTTTAGTGGAGATCCTAAAGAACAAATCCATCTCGAAGATGGAGATATCCACGGTAATAGAGGAAAAGAATCCTACGTGGATGACCCCTATTATCGAATTTATAAGCAAGGGCAAATTGCCCGATGAGCAGAAGGACGCTCGACGGATACGGCGCAAAGCGCAGAGGTTCGAACTTAGAGATGGTATCCTATATCGGCGCTCATTCCTACAACCATGGCTTCGGTGCGTTGGACCTCTTCAGGCAGATTACGTACTCCGAGAGATCCACGCTGGTTCATGCAGTATGCATTCAGGACCACGGTCCGTCATAGCGCGAGCATTGCGCTCAGGATACTATTGGCCTACTATGCACCGTGATGCGAGCGATGTGATAAAGAAATGCAACGACTGCCAAGTTCATAGACCCATCCCGCGCAGACCACAACAAGAGCTAACACCTATCACTTCTCCATGGCCATTCTATAAGTGGGGTATTGACATTGCGGGTCCTTTCCCTGTCGCGGCGGAAGGACTTAAATTCCTTATTGTTGCAATAGACTACTTCATTAAATGGATTGAAGCGAAGGCAGTAGCGACAATCACAGGTAATCAAGTAAAACGCTTTGTTTGGGAAAATATTGTATGCCGCTTCGGATTACCTGGGGAGATTGTTTCGGACAACGGAAAACAATTCTGTGATAACCCGTTCAAAGACTGGTGCGCAGAGTTACATATCACACAACACTTCACATCAGTAAAACACCCACAAACCAATGGTTTGGTTGAGCGCGCAAATCGTAGCCTAGGCGAAGGAATTAAAGCGCGCCTGGACAAACACAAAGGAAGATGGGTGGACGAATTTTCGCATGTCTTATGGGCGCACCGCACGACAATCAAGGTTAGCAATGGAGACACTCCTTTTTCCCTTGTCTACGGGACAGAAGCTGTCATACCAGCTAAAATTGGAATGCCAACTATCCGCACCGCGGAAGTTAATGTCGCGAACAATGACGACGAACGACGGATAGATTTGGACCTATTGGAAGAAAGGCGCGAGCGCGCAGCTATACGAGAGGCAAAAACCAAGTCAAAGATGAAGGGATACTACGATGCTAAAGTTCGAAGCACCTCATTCAGACCAGGCGACTTTGTGTACCGCGCTAATGATGCAAGCCATGCAGAAGATACAGGTAAACTTGGACCAAAGTGGGAAGGACCCTATGAGGTCATTGAAGCACTAGGACAAGGCGCGTACAAGCTGCGTGACATGGATGGCCGTGAGCTACAACGCACATGGAATATCTGCAATCTCAAGAGATGCTATCTTTAGGAAAGGTTACGACCCAACACACGGACACTTTCGCACTTTAGTAAGTGCCCAATAAATATCCGTGTATTTACATTTTTGTTTCATTTAGACAAATGTTTCTTTTTTCTTTTTACAAAAACTTGCAAGTATTAATAAAATGTTGCGGTTTCTAGCTAACTCCGCGACACACTTTACTTTATTGTCTACATATTATTTATGTCTCAATATGGTTTGTTACATTATCTTTTGCCTACATGGCGTGCATGCACTAATTAAAAACCCATGATGGTAAAAGGATGAGTAAACCTACTAAATGACTCATTGAGTAAGAGGGTTGCAAACCCATCAACATCGGATCACGCATCCTTGTTAAACACCTTACTCTCAAGACGTTGGAGTAAGTTCGACGCGTACCCCACGACGGATACACATCAATGCACACTGTGCGCGTTTAACAAATTAGGAGTTAAGACAATTAACCCCTTAATATGGTATTAGTAGCATGCTGCAATCCATACACTTGTGCACCCCACGATGGATACACAACAACTTGTAAATTTCATACACAATTATGTTATATACAATCATGTCATACACGACTATGTCATAAATTTCATACACGATTATGATATAAGTGATTATAAATCCTTGAAACTTTCTTTAAATGTGTTTATACAAGCGGTTTGATTCTTAGACATCTTTTACGCAAAGACAAAATAACTAAGTACAAACGTTATAACCACAGTCAAATTTGATACAATATGCATACAATTGTATTTTTCAAAATCAACGCTTCATTATGGATAACAAGTTCATAAAAAGTACACATCCAACACGCATATGTACAACAAAAAGTGGACATAACACAAAAAATCACTACACCAAAACTACCAAGACATACTACGAGTACGCCTGAGCCCTGAGCTACCTGCTTGGTGCGCCACACAACCAGCATCTTTAAGCCTCTGCAATAACTCAGCATCCTTGGGTGCTACCATTGGCACGCTAACGGGCACCCCATCAGATCTAGGAATGTGAGCCGCACGAAGACCACACAGAATAGCTTTCCCCTTCTGGCCCTTCTTCTTGGCAAGTCTCATCTCATGAGCTTCTAAGGACGCCTTCAATGGAATTTCTTTCTCAAGGGCAAAAGGGTTGAGGATGTCACGGGGACGAGCAAAAATAGGGACATGTAGCTGCGACACATCCGGCTTCAGAAAATAGTCAAGCTGCGCCTCAGCATCCTCGGATGAGTGCCTAGCCAAGGTTAAACCCTCCATGATCACGCTTATGGGAAAATCCTGGTCACGCTCCAGGCGAGCAATATGAGGAAGCTCGAAAAGCTTCATCTTCTCCATGGCAACAACAAGCTCATCATAGGAGTCGGCGTTATAACCCGGTACTTGAGTAATAGGCATGGTTAACAAATTGCTCTCGGCAAGCTTTTCTATAGCCTGCGCCTGGCCACGTGCCAACGCACGCTCAACAACTTCCCCAAATACCCCCGTCACCTCCTGCGACTCTAAAGTACCCAAAGCAGCAAGGCGCAAACCATGGCTGATAAGCCACCTGCGCTCAGCAATTGTTGACACCAAATGTGGATATAACTCCTCATCATACTCGATGTTGAGCTTGCGCAGCTTGCTCTCCTGATTCTCCAGCAAACTCTCCACAGCCTTGCGGAATTCATCCAAGTCAGACATGAGTTTCCCCTTGTTTAGCTCCATCTATTTCAAGGCCCAAAGGCAGGAGGCCTTGTATTCTTTTGCCCCAGTGCGCTCCTAATTCAGTTCGGCCATGAGCGACATCTTCTCATCAGCAATTTTCTGGTCATACATAGCAGATGCCCTCAATTCAGCCTGCGCATCAGCCAACTGCGCCTTCAGTATGTCAATCTCCTTGTCCTTCTGCGCAACCAGGCTACCCTCACCACCATATTCAGCCTGTAGCCGCGCAACCAATGAAGCCTGGTGCGCAGCAGCCAACGCCAACTCCTCTATAAGGCGATTTCTTGGCACATCTCCAGAAGGTTTTTTCTCATCCACTGGACTCTCAGTCACAAACTCACCAACATTTGCAGAACCAGTCTTGGGGGGCGAATTCTCAACATGCGCATCATCATCAACAGCAGTTTCAGCACTACACGCAAATAACAACGTTACTCTATAGTACTAATAGCGGATTAAAGGACTAAAGATCTAAAGGTACAAGTACTTACTTGGGGGGAGGAGTTTTATGCGATGACGCATCCTCTTCAGTTGGTCGCTCGACAAAAATAGCAGGGCGCTTACTTGATGTCCCTGCGCCATCATCACCAGACGACCTCTTGCGCTTTAACCCTTGGTCTTCCTCCTCAGACTCATCCATAGCACTCCCCGATGAATCTATATGCAATAACTCCACAGGGATTTGCGACCCAGGAGGGGGAAAGCTACGCAGAGGAGTAGCCATAGTAACACCTGCGGGGATCTCCACAGTCTCATCTGTCCCCTCTGGCTCCCCCTGCGCGATCGTCATTGTGCGTCCTGCGGTAGCCTGTAGAATGGGCTCCTCACCATCTCTCAAAGGGCACACACCCACAATAACCTGCTTCGGCTTCTCCAAATGCACAACGCGGAATAGATCCATCTCTGCGCAACAAACAACAAACAAACACAAAATGTGTTAATAAGCTACAAAGGGAGAACGCTTACAGCTATTAAACGAAGAGGAAAGAAGAGACAAGCACCCACCCCGACTATTTTCATCCAGAAATGTTGGCACTTCTTCTGGACTACCGAAGTAATTGCGGCTAATGCCCATGTACATCAAAAACTCTTCGGGATACGCTTTGATCGGTATGCGATTGGTGTTTATCGTATCCGCATCAGCTATATTGTACAATCCGGGGTCGGGGCGCTCATCTCTCGGTAATAATTCTCGAGTATAGAACTCAAAAATCGATGGGAAAAATGAACTATCAACCCAAAAGAATTTTTCTCTCCAATCCCTCAGTGCATCTAACTTCTCAGTATAGCACTGCAGCGGACCTGCGCGCTTGGAAAAGGAAACCCACCCGTTTGACCACGACGTGTGGTAAAACGCGCGGAATAGATGAATTGTGGGTTCTATCGCTAACAAGCGACAATTCACTTCAAAATTAGTTATCTTTGCTGCACCTATACAGTGCAGCTGGGAAATATGAAGACGATAGTGATTTAGAATATTGCACAAAAAGAGGGAGATGGGCGCGCGCTGGTTAGCGAATTCGAAAAAACGCGTGTATACCCCTACTTTCCCTTGCGGGAAATTCGCTATTGACGCATTTGCGGCCGGAACTACCGGATGCAATGCGAGAGGGATGTAATAATCTGAGGTGAATTGACGAAGTTCATCCTAAGATAAATCGGAAGTAAAATCAGACAATTGAAGAACCATGATTAACCTTCAATAACTATTATAAGCGCACGCGCTATTACCTTAGTCTTTTGTTGATTTTTTGATTGCTGTTTGGAGGTCTAACAATGGCGGAAGATGATGATTTTTTACTGTGATAACCACAGTGAAATGACGGCTCAAGTTTATAAAGGGTTACACATATTCGTGGATGAACGACATGTGTACCCCACTTGTTCCAATCGGATGGTTGGGAACCCAAAAGGTAAAGCACTTTTTCACCCACCCTCACGATTTTCGAAGAAGATACTTGGACTAGGTTAACTTGCTAATTTTGGCGGGAAATACTTGAAACTTCCCCGCTACGCATCAAGGAATATTTTTAGTTCCAATTGTTAGTCTAGCATCCGCAAATTCGCATTGCGCACACTAGACTGGGGGGACATGATGACGTATAGTCCGTATTCGGGTCACGAACCCGACCCATACTCCAGTCCATCACGATATGGGCTATTGCGATAACGGTTTGGGCTTACGATGGCCCAAACCCAACGTTATTTATGGTTTTGATAGTATATCTTCTATTTATGGGATATATATCAATTAACCGCCCTACGCGGGATAGACCGAAGATTGGGGAACACGAAACCAACAAGGATTTCGTGTCCATATATAGAGGGCACCTCAGCCCACACAAAGGTACGACTTACAACCCTAACTCTTCAACTAAAACCTAAAAACCGATTACTTACTCTCACGCCGGAGGATAATCGTGGGAGACAATCCCACGATAAGCCTAACGGTGTCTTTTTGTTTTCTTAGTGCGTGATGCGTGGTTTTGTAACCTTACAACAGGTTTTACCTCTCGAGAGATCTCAAGAGGCTTACAACCCCACCAGGCAGTGTACCTGACCGATGTAGTATAGTGTAGTGGTAAGTACGGGGGATTGATCGTTCTCCACAGGGAATAGTGTTCGTTAGGTATGAAAGGCTACTCTAATTAGGTCTAAGGGTTGAGGAAGATTCTTTTTTATGTTTTTATAATTTTATGAAAGCAAGTAAAATCTCGGGTTTGAAGGAGTGGGCGGAATTAGTTGCTAGTCAACTAACCCAAATTTACTACGAATGCAAATAAAATAAAATAACAAAAATAAAAATGTGGTGAGAAACTTATGTGTAGAGAAATGTGTTTACTTAGATTTCCTTACTCCCTAACTATCTTTTACCGGTTAATTAGTGTGTATTAGTCGCGTGGATGACGGGTGTATTCCTTAATACCATTCGTGGGGTGGCGTACTTACTTCCCCAACTCTACAAGCTCCTACTTCACTCCTATGTCGAGCCGGCTAGGAAGCTCCTAACATGGGATCACTAGAATTCGCTTGTGCATTAAATACAACCATAAAAACCTTTAGTACGCATTTGGTTCATGTTTCTTAAGACGTTCAAGCAAGTTACCGAATAGGAAGTTAGCCAGTTTTCTTAAGCCTAACATAGATAAACAATCATCCAATACAACTAATAACACACTAATAACCAATAATCAATAGCTAGGTTTCATTAGATCTAAGCAAACACAAGATAAATTTAGCCTAACATGTTAATCAAAAGACAAGAATAAGATAGAATCAAACAACACATAGACATATTGAATGATTAATTGATAACTTATCTTCAATGTAACATGGAAGATCTCAAGGCAAAAAGCCTTGAAAAAGAAGCTAAAATCGTCTTAGGGTTTTCTCCCAAAATTCCACACACTAAGCTCTCCCTTAATGACAAAAAATTAGAAAACTATATATAGATTTTTGGATCTGACGGCGTCACGTTATGGAGTGTGACGCCGTCACCTCGCCGCTTTTAGGGTTCCCGGATGACCTTCTTGACGCCGTCCCTCTTTAGCTCTTCAAAATCCATTCTGGCTTATCAAGGCTTGACGCCGTCGAACCTTGAACGTGACGCCGTCCCCTTTTGATTTAAGCCGTGACGCCCTTGATCAAGTTAAAGCGTGACGCCGTCAGAATTCACATGCTATTTTCACTGGCTTATCATGAGTAAATTTCACGTCCAACTTTTCTTGCCAAGGCATGACGCCGTCCAGAGTAAATTGTGACGCCGTCAAAGGTAACTTTTAGCCGATTTTTGAGACTTTGCCGTTTTCTTCACTTTTATGCTCCAAAAACGTCCAAAATGCCTCCTTTTCCAGATTTCTCCTCAAAAGTACCTAAAATGACAAAAGGAACGATTTAGGGCAATATTTGATCAAATAAATACGATTTAGGGCTTAAATGACCCCTTAAAAGCGGTACACTTTTCGCTTCATCAAATACCCTTACACTTGAGATTTGCTTGTCCTCAAGCAAATGCGCTTTTATTCTAATCAAAATACAAGTTAGGGGTCATTTAATGCAAACATAAAAGTAATTACAACAAATAATCGTTCCACTTCAATCATAATAAGCACGGAGATTACATACTAGCACCTCACAAGTAGTGTTTAGATACTCACATCTCTCAGGTGTCATCAAAATAAATCTCATAAATGAAAACGGATAATATCTCTCACTACCTGTCATAGCAAATAGATTACCATAGGCTTGGGAAAGGATCGAAAACCTCCTCCACTAGGCGTAAGCACCAAAGATAAACTATCAAAGAGGGCTTTTAAATGGGTTATAACGTTAGGTGTAGGGAAAAGGAAAACATGGTTTTGTTGGATAAGGGATATTTTACTGGTGGCGAGTTAAAAATCTTGATCAATTACATGTACTATACAGTGTTGCTAAGCCAAGACTAGACTCAATCTTAAGCTAGAAATGAAATAACAAAAACAAAAACATAAAATAAACATAAAATGAAACGGGATGGTAGTCCGTATGTTTTTTCTATTTTTCATTTTCTCATTTTTTTGTGTTTTTCTTGATTTTTTTGATTTTTTTTTTTTTTTTTTTTTTTTTAACATACACTTTTGCCCTACCATCCAAAATAATACATCATAGGGGCATTGCATCCCCCTTACACTTGAACTTTTACATAACTTTACAAATACTAATCTAATGACTCGAATTAAGATAATTGAAAAACTTGGAGTACTTTTAAAATATTTAGCATATATGGGGGTAATAAATGATGTTCCTCCCCATTACTCCATTATACTAGTACTTTACCCATGAGTCCCAATCGTCCCAAAACAATATGTACAAGGATATGACTCGACTTAGCAACCATGTAATCAACTAGATAATTAACTTGGGTTTAAACAAATGTTGTAACAATAATGCACTAAAAATGAGTGCATACAAGGTAGGCTAAGGCGATTTGGGTGTACATTTTAGTGGGGTGTAACAAATTCTTCCTTTAAGTAAAATGCTTAAAGGTTGAAACGAAAAGATAGGCTCTGAGGGGTGTACTAGGGGTATCGTGTACTAAAAATGAGTACAACGCAAAGGGTGTGGGAGAATTACTTGACCAATGTAGCCAACGTAATTATAACAAAAACACAGGTGTAAAACAATGGGTTAATCCTAATGCCTCTTATCATGTAGTAAATCTAACTACACGAATGTAGTCTCACTTGTGGCCTCGGAATGGTCCTAACGCAAGTTCTAGAATCTAAGTGCTACCGGTACACACATCATAGCATAAATGCTTTTCCTACCAATTCTAGGGGCGAACCTCACATATTTGGGGTGGAAAAATTTTTTTAGTGGTACGGTTTTGTGCTAGTCATATAACTCCTATCCGTGAGACGCTCATTAAGATCAAAGTTTCACTCCTATATGTTGTAAAAAATTTTAAATTTGGCACTAAAATTGCCCTAACAGGTATTTCTCTCAGTTTTATTACACATCTACTATTAAACAAACAAAAATCAAGCGCAATTGTATTCTCTAAAATCGTACTTTTACCCCCCCTTACACTTAAGATGAACATTGTCCCCAATGTTCAAATAACAAGATGTAAAAGCAAAAAGTAAAAGAATGAAATCAAATACTCCCCTGATTCGCTCGGTGGATAGTGAAATTACACGGTTAGATCTTCCTCCAAGGTAATGTTGAAGCTCCATGACTAATGCATCGCCACAAGCTTGATTCAAAACATTTCCTTGTCCAAAATAACCTGTTAAACCTGAGAAAACAAACACGAAAACCTGCATAACATCGGCGGGATAAATCTATATATAAGGATATAATGCTTGTGGAATGATAATTTTGTAGATTCCTGGAGATTATAAGTTGGAGATTTTAATAAAAACTTTTTATGAAAACAAAACTTTCAAAAATTTCTGAAAATTAAATCTGACGCCGTCAGGTTATAAACCCTGACGCCGTCAGAAATGACCTGACAAAAATTCTCAATTTAAGTTTCCGAAAAATTTCTGGAAAAACCTTTACCTTACTTCCTGGAAATCCTTGCAAAACATCATTATGACTCGATACAAGCATTTGACTCAAACAAATACTAATATGTATGTTAATTTAGTATTATTATGATTCATGTTCATTTGTATTCTAATAAACCGATTTAGATTTCCCTTACACTTATCTTTTGCAAAATACCTTTATATGTAGTTAAGACAAAGTTAAAAACAAAATAAAGCATTTTCACAAATTAGTTTTTGAACATGAATCAATAATGATAAAAATTAAACACACATACGGAAACAAATAAAAACAAACAAACAAACAAATAAACACACAAAGCAAATAAATAAAATAAAGCTTGGGTTGCCTCCCAAAAAGCGTTTTTCTTTATTAACGAGTCTTGTAGCTAGACTCAAAGTCACGCTACCCTATATAAGTGAGCTCGTCATCGAGGACGTCTTTAGGGTTAAGCTTGGATTGAAGTTTCCTATTGGTCCGCTTAGTACGATATATCTTCTCAAACTTCTCTCCATCCGGGTCATACAATGTCATCTTGATATGCCATGACCCATCTCCATCTTTGGGTGGTTTATCCCAATTCCACTTATGATCATCTTCCTCACAAATCCACTTATTCATTCCTAGGTTAATTGGCAAAACTCCTAGGAAATCAATCATCTTTCTAAAAACTAGAGAATCTTCAAATGGATCCAATTCGGTGTCCCTAGCCAAGAGTTGCTCTACCGAATGCGTTCGGTTAACAAAGTCCTCTTCTAGGTAAAATGGGCGTTGGGGTCCTATGAAGTCTCTATCAATCCAAGGTCCATATCTAGATGGTCTCCTATTTGATTCTAGCCAATGTGGTGTTGGTTCCTCACTAGTATCATAGGCATGTTTCTTAACATCATAGACTGACTAAGTATCTCCTTCTCCTACCGCTATCTTGGATTCCTTACAATCAATCATAGCACTAGCGGTCGCCAAAAATCCTCTACCTATCAACAAGGGGCATGTAGGGTCGCTAACCATATCAAGGACGTGGAAATCGGCTAAAATGGTTAGTTTTCCAATGTGCACTAACACGTCCTTAACTACTCCAACCGGGTAAGCAACACTCCCATCCGCTAAACCTATTATCACCTCGGTTTCTTCAAGTTTTCCTAGTTTTAGAGAGGTGTAGAGAGGTAACGGAAGTAGGTTAAGGCTTGATCCAAGATCGGCTAATGTGTCATAAGCCTCCGAATTACCGATCTTGCAAGGTAGAACAAATAAGCCCGGATCATCTAACTTCTTAGGTAGTTTGTTTTGAACGAAGGCGGTCCCTTTTTCGCCTAACTTGAGCTTCTTCTCATCCAACTCATCAACAACTGGACTTTCAAGGTGGAGCTCCTTGAATTCTTCGTCAAGGTTTTGAGTGGGAGGTGTTTCAACTATGTTGTTGACCAATTTGGATGTCATAACTTCTTGGTCATTTGGAACGACTTGGGTTTGTTTGAAACACGTGCTCATGGAATTGACCGAATAATATTGTGGACAAGAACTAGGGGACGAAACCGATGAAATAGCGTTGACGTTTAGTTTCGGGTTCTTGACCGTGTTGCTAGGGAGTGCTCCCATTTCTCGGTCATTGAGGGCTTTCAACAAGGTGTCAATCTTATTGGTCATCTCGCTTTGTTTTTGTTTGAAATCGCCTTCAAACTTGGCTAAACGAGCTTCTTGAGATGCCATAAATTGAGACATCAATCCTTCAAAGTTATCGGTACGTACTACCATTGCCGGAAGGATTGTTGTTGAAAGTACGGTTCGAGTTGGAACCGCTTGATTGGAAACGATTAGGTGGGTTGGAAGAATTGGTTTGTTGCGTGTTTTGGTTTTGTTTCCACCTAAGGTTCGGGTGATTTTTCCATGAGGGGTTGTATGTATCACCGTAATGGTTTGGCTCGGGTTTGAAAGTGTACCACTTGTCTCCCGCTCCGTCGGTACGCGAGGATGCGTAGTCCACAAAAGCTTGTTCGGGGAGTTCCATGCAATCACGAGTGTCGTGGGGACCACTACATAATTCACATGAAGAAGTGATTTTGTTCACTTGGCTTGAAGGGTTAGGAGCCTCGTAGGATTTCATGAGAAACTTGACTTGGTCTTCAAGTTCTATGATCCTACGGTCGGAAGTGCTTGAATTGTTCGAAGGCAAAGATATTGCCTTGACCGTTTTATTCAAATCACGGGGATCACTCCAACTTTCGTTGTCATAAAGAGCAAGATCCTCTAGGAGAGCCCATGATTGTTCCGCACTTAGATCACGTAGCTTACCACCGGCCGATTGGTCAATGGTTTGCCTCGTGGAGAGATTGATATGGTCATAGAAGATTTGGACTTGGAGCCAAAGTTCTATGCCATGGTGAGGGACTTTTTGGAGTAAGTCCTTGAATCGAGTCCATGCCTCGTAGAGAGTTTCGCCTTGACGTTGTTGGAACATCAAGATATCATTCCTTAGCTTGGTAGTTCTTCCCGGTGGGAAAAACTGAGCAAGGAAACGATTAGTGAGATCATCCCAAGAGGTAATGGATCCTGCGGGTTGACGTTCTAGCCACTGACTAGCTTGATCCCGCAAAGAGAATTGGAAGAGACGCAATCGGGTCGTCTCTCGAGTGGCAACATCAAGGTCTATAGAATCAACGATTTTAAGAAAGTCCTTGAGATGTTGATTAGGATCTTCAGAACGAAGTCCATGGAATGCGCATCCGCTTTGCACCAACCGGATGGTGTCGGATCGCAAGGGTGTGATATTGGCTCCTTGAGTGAGCTCAATGGTGTTTCGATAGCCATGGTGGCTAGGACGGGAATACTCTCCTAAAGTACGGGCTCTAGGAGGTGGTGGTGGTTGTTGTGGTGGTGGGTTGTGGGGGTTAAGGATATTACCATCTTCCATGATGTCGGATGGTATGGTTACGAACAAAGACACGAAGAAAATAGATAGACTAAAGAAAATCTAGAAAAAGAAAATAAAAATCTCACTAGAAAGGAATCTAGTGAGTAGACCTAATAGAAATAAAAATTCAACCTAAACAATAACTATTCCCCGGCAGCGGCGCCAAAAACTTGATGCGTGGTTTTGTAACCTTACAACAGGTTTTACCTCTCGAGGGATCTCAAGAGGCTTACAACCCCACCAGGCAGTGTACCTGACCGATGTAGTATAGTGTAGTGGTAAGTACGGGGGATTGATCGTTCTCCACAGGGAATAGTGTTCGTTAGGTATGAAAGGCTACTCTAATTAGGTCTAAGGGTTGAGGAAGATTCTTTTTTATGTTTTTATAATTTTATGAAAGCAAGTAAAATCTCGGGTTTGAAGGAGTGGGCGGAATTAGTTGCTAGTCAACTAACCCAAATTTACTACGAATGCAAATAAAATAAAATAACAAAAATGAAAATGTGGTGAGAAACTTATGTGTAGAGAAATGTGTTTACTTAGATTTCCTTACTCCCTAACTATCTTTTACCGGTTAATTAGTGTGTATTAGTCGCGTGGATGAAGGGTGTATTCCTTAATACCATTCGTGGGGTGGCGTACTTACTTCCCCAACTCTACAAGCTCCTACTTCACTCCTATGTCGAGCCGGCTAGGAAGCTCCTAACATGGGATCACTAGAATTCGCTTGTGCATTAAATACAACCATAAAAACCTTTAGTACGCATTTGGTTCATGTTTCTTAAGACGTTCAAGCAAGTTACCGAATAGGAAGTTAGCCAGTTTTCTTAAGCCTAACATAGATAAACAATCATCCAATACAACTAATAACACACTAATAACCAATAATCAATAGCTAGGTTTCATTAGATCTAAGCAAACACAAGATAAATTTAGCCTAACATGTTAATCAAAAGACAAGAATAAGATAGAATCAAACAACACATAGACATATTGAATGATTAATTGATAACTTATCTTCAATGTAACATGGAAGATCTCAAGGCAAAAAGCCTTGAAAAAGAAGCTAAAATCGTCTTAGGGTTTTCTCCCAAAATTCCACACACTAAGCTCTCCCTTAATGACAAAAAATTAGAAAACTATATATAGATTTTTGGATCTGACGGCGTCACGTTATGGAGTGTGACGCCGTCACCTCGCCGCTTTTAGGGTTCCCGGATGACCTTCTTGACGCCGTCCCTCTTTAGCTCTTCAAAATCCATCCTGGCTTATCAAGGCTTGACGCCGTCGAACCTTGAACGTGACGCCGTCCCCTTTTGATTTAAGCCGTGACACCCTTGATCAAGTTAAAGCGTGACGCCGTCAGAATTCACATGCTATTTTCACTGGCTTATCATGAGTAAATTTCACGTCCAACTTTTCTTGCCAAGGCATGACGCCGTCCAGAGTAAATTGTGACGCCGTCAAAGGTAACTTTTAGCCGATTTTTGAGACTTTGCCGTTTTCTTCACTTTTATGCTCCAAAAACGTCCAAAATGCCTCCTTTTCCAGATTTCTCCTCAAAAGTACCTAAAATGACAAAAGGAACGATTTAGGGCAATATTTGATCAAATAAATACGATTTAGGGCTTAAATGACCCCTTAAAAGCGGTACACTTTTCGCTTCATCAGTGCGCAGGTCTCAAGCATTAAGATCTGATTGGTACGGAATCAAGGAACGCCCAACTTTTGTATCAACAACATTACTCCCTAATAAGTATATATAGCTTGTCTCAAAGGAATTAAATCATTAATCAGTTATTACATGTTTCTAGTGGGTGTAGATATTATGGTGCAAACTCGTGGCGGGGTATGAGACGTTGTGGAGGGCCAGAAGAAAAAAGAAAAAAGAAAAATTAGATTAATAGGCTAATCATAAGGGTATATTAAGGATAATATAAGACGAGAATGGCGGCGCTCGCCGCGTTGCGGGCGTGCCTGTTTTTTTGGCAAACTTCAGGTATGTAGAATATACAAGTGTAACTTATCTACAGGTATATAGAGAGAAAAAACAACTGTAGATGATCGCCTAAAAAGGTAAGAAAAGCTGCCATGAAGTAATTTACCATAAGTCGTTTGCTTTTGTCAAAGTGATATTATAAATATATATTGTCAGGACTTGATATATGTAAAACTTTACATATTACACACCATTTAGTTCATATAAAATAGAAAGATAGGTAGAAAGCTGATGCAGAAGTTGGTATATTTGTGAGAATCGCTTCTATAACAAATGACTATTATGTACATGAAACATCCAAAGATAGGATATAACAAACGACTATTATGTACATGAAACTTTGAATGGTGCTGTTGTAGAAAAAATGATAGGCAGATCCATATGTGCAACTATAGGTATAGGGTATGGTGGTGCACAATTTTCTCTGATTTTATTTCGCTCGTCTGTTTCACTTTTAGCGGTGATAAGATCTTCTTGCATGTCGATTTGGTCATTATGCTTTTGGTTGCTGCTGCTGCTGCAAAAATGAAAATAAGCAGTTTATAACTTACCAATAAGGTGAATAAGTTTTTATCTTTTTGGTATTTTTAAATAGTATTCTGATTTAAAAGAAACAGTTATTACTCTATTATTTGTGGCAACTTTTTAAATCTGCAGGTTAATTATTTGTGACTATTTTGGTTTGTAGCATAGTTGAACAAAAGAGACTGAAAGTAGAATAAGCATAGGCAGTATGAGTGGTTATAATGGATACAAAAAATGTACTGTCTCAATAGTCATCCTATGCTAATAGGTAACAGGAATTTTTTTGGGTTGCTTGTGTCTTTTTAAGACAGTGTTAAGTTAATTTTTTTTTTGGCAAGAGAATTTTTTCATTGGCATACAGAAGCAAGAAGAGAGAATGTCTAGACACCCAAGGTGCGACCAACTCAGAGTTGAGGCAAACTCTAATAATTGGTCTGAGATGCTAGTGTTATATTGTCATCAATCAGCAATTGAAGACATTCAGATGGCACAGGAAATGAATACAATATGTGCAAGGTTGCTTGGTGTAACTCGTGAAAGGGCAAACTTTATTCTAGAGTTAGATACCATTGGAAACATTTATGCGCAAAAAACAGCTGAGTTCCTTGGACAGGAACAGGCAAAAGATGATCAAAAGGTTATGCAAATGCGCGTAACGATAGCCGAGTTGGAATTGAATGCTCGGCATCTATTTAGAGTTATTTTATGTTCTTTCTTGTATTTTCAATTCTGTCATTGTCTTTAATTTTAGTGTGAGTGATGTTGTGATATCTTTGTGAATTGTTTGTGATATGTTTGTAATATATGTTGGAGTGTAATAATAATGATGCATGTTAAGTGAAATCTGATAAGGTACCTTTTGGTTTTGTGTCAGGTGCTGTCTCATGTTGAAATAACTGATGTTAATTTGCTTTGTTCCGTTGTTTTGTCTTATGGATATGCTTTTTGATTTGATTAAGATGTGTTCCAAGTCGTTGGGCTGTTAACTTTTCATTTTCCAACAGATAAGAAACTCTGAGTAAAAATAAATAAATAAATAAGTTACATATACATTTGCAAATGGTTTCTTTAAATAAGAGATCTTGGTAACAAAAAAGTTAACACCTGTGTTTCGTTGCATGCATGTTGATTGTATGAGAACCTGGGTTTGCTGATGGAACTGGAAAATATTTTTTTTCTCTTAATAGCCTCTGGCACTGGTCACAAATCCAATGGCAATTTGGTAAAGATAGGTAGTCCACTTGCAACCCCAAAAATTTGGTAAACCCTAAGTATATGTAAGTGACTAAGAAGATGACATGAAAATACAAAAGAATATGAATTACCTTGGTAGTTGGTTTGGCCACCAACGGTATTTTCAAATGCATTGTTAAAGGCTATTTATGGCTGTCAGGTTTACTGATACGTTGCGCTTGCATGTGCATTTGCGTGTTTCAATAAAGAAATGTAGTTGTTAGTTCTAAGTTTATATGATTAAATTTAAAATGCTAATGAAGTGTGTAAATTTTAACAATATTTATCTTGTGTTTATTCGCGTATGTGATCGCACATCTCTGAGGTGTAGAAAAAAATTTGATATCCTATGCATATGAACACAGTAAGTATGAAAATATTGACAATTTGTAAATTAGTAATGTTTAACATACCTGTCTTTTATGCATCTTTGCAAGTTTAGTGATACAAAACTTTTTGGTAATCCTCCGTATCCATTTAACCATAACAGCAACCACAAAGGATGTACATCGCTTGTTAATATTAGCAAATGAAGAGTATCTGATTTTCTTTACTTGTCGATACTAAAAGTTGATGACCTGTGTCTGTGACGATAAGTTTTTTTACGCATGTTTGTACGTGCGGTTGCACAAAAGGTCCTGGTCAACAATACGATTCAATTCAAAAAGATAGATGGGAAACAAAAGAGGATGGTGCGAAGAAGCAATTTGCATCAAATTACTTGTCACAGCATTCTCTTTTGTTTCTCATCTATCTTTTAGAATTGTATCATATTGATGAGCAGGGTCTTTTGGGGAACGGCACGTACAAACATGCAAAAAAAATTTACAATCATATACATAAAGTATCAAATGTTAGTATCGACAACTAAAAAATGGCAAACAATTTTCAACTGCTAATACTGACATGCGATGTACAACATCTATCGTTGTTTTTATGCTTGAATGCAGATGTCTTATCACCAAAGGCTTCTGTTGGATATACAAAGGGTGTTAGTAAGCTAAAAAGAAAGAAATGATTGAAACACATAAAATTTACCATAATTTCTTGTCTTTTGCTGTATAGATCGTGATGATAAGAGTTGCTGTCTCGTTTTCATCATGGCAAGTTTGTGTACGTATATTTGTAAAAAAGCTCTCGTAACAACTCTTAATCAACAATATGATTGAATTTTGAAAGATCAGTGGCAAATGAAACAGCATGGTGCGAAAAAAGTTATCTGCACCAAATAATTTGTCACGCCATCCTGTTTCACTTGCCACCAATCTTTCAAATTTTCATCCTGTTGTTGATAAGTAAGGCTACTTTATTTGTTTGACACATCTTTTGTTCGACAAACTGATGGCAATGTAAGGCGCAGCGGATCTCTTTATTTTTAGATATCTAAAAAGAGAGAAATTCGTTGCGACTTACATTCTCACCAGTTTGTGGAACGGAGGATGTACATAATAATAGTAACATAAGCCAGCAGCTTGGTAAACTGTGAATAAAAAAATCGGTTGTATACACATGTTAACAAAGGAGATGGATGCATGTGTAAAGAGAGATATGTGAACATATGATGCATCTAAAGTAACATTATAAAACGAAGAAAACAGCAGAAAAATCAAAAACTGATATTATGTGGTCGTTAGAGCTAAATTTTGTTCGCACATCTGTAACTGTGGTGACACAATTGGTTCTGGTCAATAGTATGGCTGAATTACGAAGGAAAGATGGGAAACGGAAGAGGACGCTGCGAAGAAGCAATTTCTTTTAAATTACTTGTCACAACATTTTCTTCAGTTTCGCATCTTTCTTTACGAATTTACCCTTAGTGTTGACCAGAACCTTTTGTGCCACTACGTTTACGAATATGTGAACAAAAATCAATTATGAGAGTTAGAAAAAATAGCTACCCTTTCTAAATCTCCTTACAATTCCTTTCGTCGTTTGAATTCCCTTTGTGTAAAGGTGTAAAACCCTATAATTCCATTCATGTGAAATTCCCGTTTTGCCCTCTAAAAATTTGAATTTATAAGAGCATACAATAATAATACAAGATCCTTACACACTTTAACATAAGTGTAAAAGTTTAACCATGTGTCATTCACACATCATAATTACTATAAGTTATACGCTTAATATAAAATAAATCTCAAACTATACATTGTAAATTAATACTAAAAGTAAACTTAAAAAAAATCACACTATCCTGCTTTAGCAAATCATTTATGACGGGCGCATTATATTGTAACATTTACTAAGAGACCCAAAGGTTCAATGATCACTTAGGGTGAAAAACCTTATCTCAAGTAACACAAAACATATTGTACAAGAAAGGAGTTTAACTTAACATTTATTAATTAATATGAACCATGCACGTTCTTACTTATTCTTACAAACATCACTCGTCTCCTATGTGGGTTTTGAGTCCAAAATCTTGTTACTCCTTCACACGACCAATTGACACAATTAGGATAGGAACAAGAAGTTTTGACCAAGTAATATTCTACATAAATAAAAGATTGAGAATCCCATTTGATTAGCAAATATTTTGGCAACTGTTTCCCTATATTCCACCCTTCTATCATCCGAATTACACACTTTAAACTCAAACATAAAACCCTAACACAAAAGAAATTAGTGGCGGCATTCTTCTCTCATTCTTCTCTGTCGAGCAAAGTGGTGCAAGAGAGCCGTTCAAGGCTGTGTTTGTTCGCAAATAGGCTGTGGTAGTGATCGTGGTTTGGCTTGAATAAGGGGCGAATTTAATCAACTTCTGGTCTTGCTCTTTCCGTCCCCATTTGTTCTTGTTTTTCATTCGACATAAGGTACCACTTTGATCTCACTTTCTGTACTTATAATCACACGAAACACAAAATGATAGTAACCTAAGACTAAGCTTGATCAAGGTAAAAAGAGAATGAATATCAGTAACATAAAATCATGGGAATATAAGTCCATAGATAAGGGCTGATATGGTCTAATAAAAATCAGTTTTGTTGCACGCATGTTGAGTCATTATGGCTCATGATATAACAACCAGAATACATGTCGCATGAGATCATGAAACTTTATAACGTATACGTCGATCTTGTTCGAATCTGCTTGTAATACACGCCTATAATCTGGTTATTTAAGAGTTCAACATGATCTTTATTATACAACTAGAACCTGGAAATAAAGATAAATAATAAAGATGAGGTATGCAAGTTTATATACGTGAGTCAAGTGGTGATTTCGATGTGATTTCATGTAAAGTTTATGGGGCGCTAACCGGTGTTTGTGTACGAACTTCATGACGAAAATAAGGGCTGATCTTGTGAGTGAATTGTGCTCGTTAAGTGACATTTGCGTGTGTGTCTCGCGATGTCATGTTGTTAACTTTTGAGTCTTGTTTAATTTCGATCTAACTAAAGGTTTCATGAACCGAATTGGTCTCATTAATACTTGTTTTGGTCTCGCGAGGATTCGTGAAAAAGATCTAGTCTCGCGATACCCCGTTTGTCTCGTTACGTGTTTTGTCTTGGAGAGGGTTATAACGAAAAGGGTTCATGCGTACCTTCAGGAGCTTTTTGAGGTTAAAGAAATGGGTGAATTGCATGCATGGGAATTGCAGACTTATATCAAAATCATGTCAAATTGGTTGTGTCGTGTGTCCATAATGTCAAGTAAAGATATAGTAAAGATATTAGTATGCATGATTTTGAGAAATAGCATGCTTCGTGGATTCCTTGGTGTAGTGTGTGTGGGACTTAGTCGATCTATGTATAAAATATGTGTGTGTATGCCATTATTTCATACGAGTGTTTTGTTGGGTTTTGTCTCGCTAAGTCTTACATCGAGAGGGTGCTGTGTAAACTATAAGCAGACCATTTGATATCTAAAGGTTACTAATTGTCATATAATACACATATAATATTGGTCATATAAAACTTTGAAAGATTTACCTAATTGGCCCTAAACTTAGTAATTTATATTTTAATCCCTAATCTTTGGAAAATTGTCAAAAGCAACCCTAAACTATAATATTTATAATATCACGTCTTAAAGTTATTTAATTGTCATTAATAACCTTAAAATCACTAAAAATGGAAAGCCGACGAAAACGAGTAAATCTAATTTGAAATGAATTATTAATAATTAGCCGATCATTAATTCGTGTAGATTCGCTGAAGAGGGAATGACTTCCTATTCTTATGTTATGGTTTCGTTGGCGGTTTAAGGTACAGATATTCTGACCTTCTCACAGGTTTCTCATGAACCCCTCTTCTTTATATCTTGTTGTTCCCTTGAACCTTGCTATGTTTCCCCTGTTCTGTGAACTCTGATATGATCCCTTTCATATGCTGATCTGTTTAGCTTCTGATTTGATGCCATTGCTATGAGTTCCTTTGCTTTGAACCTTTTCTATTGATTCCCTTTTTATGACCTCTGATATGAATCTATGTTGTGAAAAACCTTTTAAATTATGACCTGGAAATGTTTTGAGAAGAGTTATTTGTTTAAAATGATGTTTATACTTTTACTTGAAATTTCACTAACTTTTATGAAAACTATTTTAAAGACTATCTTTATGAAAAACCGTTTTGAAGGATCATTTTTATGAAAACAATTATTAAGGGATTTCTTAAAATGGACTTTTGATAGAAATTTCTGAAATGAACTATTGATCTGAACCTTGACTTGATTATTGATATAAACCTTGATCTGATGAGCTTTGATTTGAACCTGATTTATTCTGAACCTCTGATATTTAATTCTGAAATAATTGACATGAACCTTATGCTATGAACCTTCTGATAAGACACTCTGATTTTGACCTGATACTTGATACTTAACCCTGACCACGGTTTGATACCCGAGCCACCTCACTAGGCATGAGGGTTTCATGTCCATGTCATTGATGCACCGATGGCATGACTCTAGGGCAGGAGAGTGATGACCTGTCCCGTCCCTGACTTTATCTGATCTGGTGTATATTGGTAGACTCTGGCCACCTGGGGTGTATGGATGCATCCTAGAATTTGTTATGTTTCTGTTATCTGTTTATATTATCTGTTATATCTCTGGTGACTGATGGTGTGTGCGATACACGTCTTTCACATCTCTGGGAGCTAGCTACTCCATTTGATACATGAGGACACCCCTCATATTATCTGGTTACTTGAGAGGCATCCCCTCTAGATTACTGATATGGTTACATGGTTATGATATTATCTGTTCTGGGCTCGTGGTGGATTACTGTTTTTTTTTTTTTTTTTTTTTTTTTTTTTCCTTTATTCTTATTCCTTTACTTATTCCTTAACCCATATTACATCTGCATGATCTTTATTTCTGTTACGTTGTACTTTTCTCCACTACTGCTTTGTTATCGTTATATCTGTTCACTGAGCTCTCGTAGCTCAGCCGCATTTCTTTTCCTGCGGCAGGTTTTAGTAGGAAGTTGGGAATGAGTGGAGAGTACCTTGGACTTAGAAGACGTGATAGCTATTTTGGATTAGAAATGACTAGAAGTTATTATTATGTTAGAATTAGAGTTTATTGAAATTCTCATTTGTAACCTTGTAGTTTTCAGTATTTCATTTGTAACCTTTGAATTCTTGTATTACTTTAAATGTATGCTTTGTTTTCATCCGATATGAAACCATTATTGTGACATCTTTAACCCTTGTCGGGTTGGGGTGTTACAAAAGGCCTGCACCAGGCAAACTGCTAGATTCTTGAAATGACGAAAGGAACTGTATGGGAATTTAGAATGGCTTATTATGTATTAAAATAAGTGTGAATACATATTTGAGTATATGGTCTACGTTTATGAATTCCAAAGGTAAAATACTTGCATTCTTTTCCCGGGTGGAGGCTCTTTAAATGAAGCAGACACCGTGAGTAGTTGAAGGCTGTAGAAAACCCCTTCAACCTCGGGCATCCAGTAAATAACCTGAAGCATATGAAAATATGATTAAACCATGCACATGAATACAGCAAGTATGAAAACAGACAGCAAAATTTGAATGATACTTAACTTTTGGTCATTCGCATACGTGACCATACAAACCTGAATGATAAAAAAAATCTAAATAAATTATCTATATGAACACAGTTAGTATAAAAATACTTAAAAACTATGAATGGTGAGTGCACATACCATGTAAATACAATAGTAGTTGAAAGCTGAATCCGCATGTTGATGACCGAAAAATTTAAAGATTCGAACAATACTTATGTTTTGTCTGCAGACAGTTAAATGTAGTGACGCAGTTGAGTGTGAAAAGTTTCCAACTAATGAATGGAAAATTCAAAAAACATAAAATTTATAAAATATATGATGAGGCTCAGATCTGTAAATGTTAAATGGTAAAGAAGGATATAAGCTTGCCATGTCTGCAAAGATACGCGGTTGCACACTAATAAGAATGCCATCACACCATCCGATGACTGGCATGGCAATTCACATTTCAGTCCTCCAATAACCTATATCATTGGATTGATATTAATGAATGATTGCAGGAAGCGAATGCACCCGGCACGGTTGCAAATCGAAAAGATTGCCTTGCCAGGAGCCAGGAATCCACTTCTTTAATCAGAGCTACAGATTCATCATGGCCTATTATGACTATGAGCAATTTGAAAAATATTTATTACACATTGTAATAGCCATTGGTATTATGCACAACTAAGCTTCAGATAGATTAAGAATAAAAAAAAGAGCATCCACACGCCATGGCTGCAACCTTACCAGGTTACCGTGCCAATGTGCATGTATATACCCAAACCCGTCGAAAACATACTGGGTGCAACCTACAGGTCACCTGGCCAAGATAGCGGCTGTGCAAGCATCTATCATCATCGGCACAGTAATACACACGTCGTCGAAAAGGTGCTGATCTCTTTGATCTTTTGTGTGTGTTTTTTTTTTTCATGGGAAGTATAATCGCATAGAAGTTTCCATCGGTACTATAAGACAATGAATGATCGACACTGAGACACTGTTAACACAGTGAAGCGTCTTTGTTGTATAGCAATGGTTAGTCGCCACGTACGCAACGTCTACAATATATATACAACAAATTAGTATCCACTATATATATATATATATATATAGCAGATAGTAATTAACAGGCTGAAAAAATACTGCAGCAGTTTTTTTGGGTCAAAAGAGAACAAAACGGGAACCGCAGGTAAGCTAAAGAATGTTGGGCCAAAGTGAGTGAATAGTTTTTGGACAGTATTATGAATAGTAAAAGCATGACAAAAACGGCGTCGTTTGCTTTGTAGTAGCTTTAGAAAGTGGCCTCAGATATGCTAATCAAATGAATGTCCGAGGAAAAATCTAATATGTTTGTACGTTAACGTGGCTGCAGAGTATCTTGGTTGCATACTAATAAATCAAAGTATGCCATCCAGTCATTTCCATGCCAGGTTACAATAACAGTTTGACTGGACCCTTCAAGTTTGGTAAACCCATAACATTCATCACAGGCCGTTACCATTTCCATAAGGGCTAAAGTAAGCAGGATGTCGTGTGACATGCACGTGCGCATCGTCTATACAATATATATACACCACATCACTATCTATATTAAATCACAAAGCAAACGACACCGCTTTTGACATCTATATACATAATAAGTCCGAAACAAACTGCAAAAATATTGCATTTACAGACAGTTACCATCTCCATATACGCACATTAGCATCATTCTCTCTTAAATCGCCTCAGATCTGTTACTGTTAATGAAATGAAGGTTCGAGAAAAACCTGATATGTTTGTACATTAACGTGGCTGCAAAGCATCTTGGTTGCATACTAATAAATCAGAGTATGCCATCCAGTCATTGCCATGCCAGGTTACGTAAACAATTTCATCGAACCATTCAAGTTTGGCAAACTCGTACCAGTCATCACAAGCCGTCACCATTTCCATATGCGCACATTAGTATGACTCTATGCAAAATCGCTGACAAAATAAAATGTATGCATATTTATACAGATTTGAGAAAAATACTACCTAAAATCTAGGATCTAAGGCTCCTTAAAAAATTCGAAGATAAACTATAATCTACCTAATTCTAAGCAGGAAAGCAGCTGCGGTACCAACAAAACACCAAAATCAAAACTCATGTCACCAGCTATTAAAGAAAAAAGCGTAACCATCAACCGATCTGAAAGCGCAAAACCAAAGCACAAAAAAATGATGAACGGCAAAACCAAAGCACAAAAAAATCATAGGTATTAACGGATCTACCTGATTCTAAGCAGGAAAACAGTTACGGAACCAACAAAACACGAAAATCAAAACCCAAAGCGTAGCCATCTACCGATCTGAAAGGGCAAAACCAAGCCACAAAAAAAATCACGAACGGCAAAACCAAAGCACAAAAAAATCATAGGTATTAACGGATCTGGAAGGGCAAAACCAACGCACAAAGAAATCGCGAACTATTAGCGTTGATTAGTGTGGGTTTTTTTTTTTTTTTGAAAAGAGTAACCGGGAAGTTTCTAGCGTTAGTGATATGTGGCCTGCATTAGCCCTTGGTATATATGTGGAGAAGCGAAGCAAACAGTATCATGAACAGTACTTGAATAGTTTTTGAACAGTAAAATGATGGCAAAAACGGCGTCGTTTGCTTTGTGATTTAATATAGATAGTAATGTTGACTTATATAGTTATTAAATGCATGAACAAATGAGCCAATCAAATTTTTAAGCTTATATTTAGGTCTATTTAATTAGGCCTATATATCATTTCTCTAAAAATAAATCTGAATTTTTGATAGAGTGAAGAAGGCCCAATAAACAAGTCCTAAAAGGAAATCAACTACTATTGGATTTCAAAGATTTACTTTATAGGCTACACTTGAGTTATGGGCCTGTTGTTGGACTTTGGTTCTTGAAGGTGGTCGAATTTTCTTATTCAGATGTCTAAGGGAAAAAAAATTCAGTGGCGTAATCATGGTGAGTCCCGAGACACCCATGATTTTTTGTGACATAGTGTTAATTTTGTAAAAAAGAACCTCAATTCTTCTTAAATACACCCACCGGGTCCTTATAAATTTTGATTGTAGTATTGTTTAGTTAATTCTAAGTGCACATGCTTCCGTCTCTGATGATGCCATGACTAGTGAGGAAAGATGGAATTTAAATTTACTATTTCATCTTGGAGAAATCCTAATGAAAGATTTCGAACTAGAGTAATTTTTAGATAAAGGTGGTATTGATTTACACTCTACACGTTGTCCAATATGTGACAAAGACCAAAAGACAGATATTCATCTATTTGGTACCTGTAGAGTGGCTAGAGACTTACGGAAAGATATCGCGAAATGGTGGAAATATGGAAATTTCAACATCACCAACTCAATGACATAATCAATATTTCCGCGTACTTCTTTATCGGGTCACCATTGATTGTGTTTTGATGTCGTGGTTTATACGACTGGATTATTTGGCAGCATAGGAACAAGCACTCCTTTAGTCTGAAAAATCTCTCAAACACCACCCTTATAGATGATGTAATTTTTGCTCCTTCCGCCAATAGATTGGTTGAAGCAGGAGTTAGTTGGTGTCAATGGCTTAGTAGCCCCACTCCAACTTATTGGCTATCTACAGTATCATGTAACCGCAAATGTGTTTCTAGCTTATTGGCTATCTTTTTTTTAGAATTAATGACATTTGCCATCCAAAAAAAACCTTGGTTTGTAGTGATCAAATGAGAAATATAATTAAAATGAAAAGAATGAGAAAGAACATCAACCACTAATCGTAGATGCATCTCTCAATTACTTCTCTTTTCTTATTGGAATTTTGTCGCTAGAATTTTTTTTTTTTACTCTTCTCATTTCAATAACTCTTCTCACTAGATCCATTTCCTGTAGTTGCATCCTAAATGTGTCTTTGTTGATTGAGCTATTAAGCTACAATGCCCCCGTATGGAGTGTTTCGGTCGAGTATCAGTTGTACTAATGTTGCCATTCTTAAGCACATCCTAGGATATGTCTATACATTGGTACCTCAAAAGAGGACTCAAAGTCAACAATGTGACCTTAAGACCAGGCGTAATGGTCTTTAATTTTCACGCGTCAACAACCCTCACCCCCCTCCCCTGGTCTCACGCGTCATCAACCAGGTTTGAAGGTGGTTTGGTCACAAACTTGACCGAACCTTTTTTTTTTTTTTCTTTTTTTTTTTTTTGCGCGTGAGAGTGTATTGTGTGGTAGGAACATGTTTAAGTGAGATATGTTTGTGTGGTCAGTTTGGTGGAAACCACTTGCGGGTGTTTGGTGGGGAGAGTGGATTGGTGAAGGTAGTCACCATTACAACGAGTCTAATAGAACCAAATTGTAAAAAGAAACACTTTTCTCTTACTGCAACTCTTTTTTAGAAAAGCCGCATCTTTACTACATATAAAAAGAAGAGTAAATATCATAAATCGTCCATGTGGTTTACCGGGTATAACGAAAATGGTCCCTAAACTTTTTTTTCCCGGATCCTCTCCCTGTGGTTTTGACCCGTAACGGGTTTTTTCTGTTAGTTTGACCGTCAAGGATGGTTGAAATGACACTAATACCCTCGTATGTTAAGCGTGTGGTCCCTGTGGTTTGTCTCGTATCACAGATTTAGTCCCTACATTTTTTATTTATTTATATTTATATATATATATATATATATATATATATATATATATATATATATATATATATATATATATATATATACATTTTTTTTTTTTTTTTTTTTTTTTTTTCCAAATTTTTTTAAAATTTTTTGACAAAAGTTTTTTAAAACTTTTTTGCCTCGGATTTTTTTTTTTTTTTTTTTTTTTTATTTATAAAAATTTTTGAATACTTTTTGACCGATTTTTTTTTTTTTTTTTTTAATTTTTTGACAAAAAATTTTTTCACTAGATTTTTGTTATATTTCTTGGCATGATTTTTTTACAAGATTTTTTTTTTTAATTTCATATAAAACTTAAAAAATAAATAAATAAAAATAAAAATAAAAATAAAAAAAAAATCTTGTAAAAATATCTGCCAAGAAATTTAACAAAAATCTAGTAAAAAAAATTTTGTCAAAAAATCCGCAAATAAAGTTTTTAAAAAATTCTGTCAAAAAATTTTAAAAAAAAATTGGAAAAAGAAAAAAAAAAAAGAGTAGGGACTTAATCTGTGATACCTCACAAACCACAGGGACCTTTACTTTTAAGGGTATTTATGTCATTTTCACAATATAAAACGGTCAACTAACGGAAAAGTGGTCAAGGGACCATACCCGTTACGGGTCAAAACCACAAGGAGAGGATCCGGAAAAAAAAAATTATGAACCATTTTCGTTATACCCTGTAAACCACATGGACGATTTATGACATTTACTCTAAAAAGAAAATTATCAAAATTTAGTCTTGCTTGAAAACTTAAAAAACTTACAAATTGAGTAACGTTGTTTAAATATAATACCCTTACTTATAACGAGCAATACAATTTATTAATTATTTAAGTAGTTAATTACAACTTAATCCACAAACTTTCTCCACTCTCACTTATACCCATATATACAAAAAAATAAATAGAATAAATACACATAGAAACAAAATGATGCTACCATACACTCTCGCCGCGCGATAATCTTCTAGTATTATTAAAACAAAAAAGAAGATTACAAAAAGCCACACTCAAGCCTATGAGATGCAGGCAAAAGGGACCAAAAACACCAAGAAACAACGTAACCACCTACATCAGAGGCTAATAAACACACTTGAAAAACATGACAGCAAACGACCAAAACATGCTACATTAGAATGACAAGTAAAACAATGAGTAAGAGGATACATTGTTTCTATCTGCATCATTTCCTTTTCTTGTACATTCAAACAGATAAATCGGTTAACAAGATATAACAGGTCCATTAACTCACAAACTTCATCAATACTATCATCTTACCATACCTATCACTGAACCACAACTACAGAAACTAAAATGCTATCAACGCCAATGAAATTCCCGACCTACCCAAATTGAAAGAACAAGAGATGATTTTAACCACCAAACCATGCTATCCGCTTCTAACAGCAATAGCATGTTGGCTGCCATCCTTACTAAACCTAAAGAGAAATACAATTTAGTTTCCAGAAATAACCTCAGAAGGGGTTTGTCTACAAAAATCCATTTATTCTTACCTACATTAGTATGATTAGATCAGGAAAAGCCAAGTCAATTGCTTTTTCTGATGGTCTAGAATGGCTAGGAGATCTGAAGCGACTATTGTTCAAGACTCATGAAAACAACGGCATCAGGTATGAAACTACCTCTACTAATCTTATATCCAGTTTTCACCACAAAGTGGCAAAAGAAACATATCGAGTGACATGTTTTTGCATATAAAAAATAAATAAATAAACCATCAATTTATTCCAATATATGAAATACAAAGTTATAATAGACGGAGACTATGCGCTAAAATGCAACGTCAAAACATAGAAACATCTAACCATACTACCAATTTGCTACAAATTTTCGTCATCGTCACAGATCCTTGGAACTAGACTCCCCTCCATTCTTCCATAGGTAAGACCCTGAGGATAAAAGAAAATTCAAACTGTCTGATTCTTCAAACAGAGATCGAGGGAACTCTTGAAACCCGTTCATTGGTGAAAAACAAACATTGGGCTCACCACTAATTTGAACTCCAGAGCCACTCGCACCATTAGAATTAAAATTAAAATCAAAGAATCCAACATCTTTCGGCCCTTCAGTGTTATTATTGTTAGTATCCCCTTGTTCATGTACAACAACTGGTCCTCCTTTTGGTTCATCTAATGGGATGGCGGGAGTGTGGCCTTGAAATAAAGAAATATGACCAAAAAGCTTATCTTTTCTTGAAAACGTTGTTCCACACGAACAAAGCCATCGGTCTCTTCCACAGTGTTTCTCGTGTGTTTTAAGATCTGCAATAACAGAGAATTTCTTGGTGTTGCAACGGCTACACGTATAGCTTTTATCACAATGGGTTCTCTTATAATGATTCTTTACACACAATATTGTCTTCAATGGCTGGAACTTCTTGTGATCTTTATTCCTCTTGCAACCAGGATAAGGGCATGAATATCGCTTGATAAGCTTCGGTTCTGACCCCATTTCCTTATGTGGTTTCGCTAATGCAGCTGCTGTTTTATACTCGTCTCCATGACCTCTCATATGCATTCGCAAATTAGCGTCACGCTTGAAGCCCTTGCCACAAATAACACAAAAATGAGTGTGTGGGGCGAGAATTTCTTCTTTTTCAAGCTGCAGGATTTCATATGATCCAGGCGGAAGATGCTCTCCTTCATCAACATCATCCTCATGTTCTTCATGAGTATCCATATGATCAGTATCGTGCGACTGATCTTCCACCTTGCTTACCATATTCCTATGAGTAGTATTACTATCACTATAGTTATTATTATTATTATTACAAATATTACTATTAGTATTAATATTATCATTACAAATATTATCTGAAACGTTGACTCCATTACCAACAGATAGATTTGGAATCGTATTCGGAGAGAAATGTGGATGTTTGACCGAAGGAAGAAGACTACCTGCAGTCGATATAAGCTGAATAATAATGGAAGTAAGATCCGCAGTAACAAGTTGTTGCTGTTGAATCAAAAGCTGATTCGGTTGATCCATGGACGCCGACTTCCCGACAATCAACTGAACCAATTCCTGAAGCTGATGAATCTTTTGTTCCATAACGTTAAGATTACTCAACATAGTCTTCGGATCCCATAACTGAGACGGCGTCTTATCATTAACCTCAAGAAGCTGCTGCTGTTGTTGCTGTTGAATAAAATTCATTTGCGTCAACGGGATTTTTTCCATTTGTTTCCTAATCATTGCACCATAATCCAAATTCGACGAGTTCGCCATTTGTTGTTGTTGTTGGTTTAAATCATCATAGTTTGACCAAGGGTCTAATGAAGCCAAATGCTTCTTACTAGCATCCATTTTTTCGATCTGTTGCAAACACTACTTCATCATTACAATAATCCCACATCGGATAACAACACATATAGGCCTAAGCATATAATAAATGGGTCATTTTCTACAAGAAAATTAAAGTCAAACCCTACTAAAACCATAGAAAAGTCAACTAAAAATTTATGGGTCATGAAACTAACAAGATCATCAAGAAGCAATTATACCAAAACAATACTAACAATAAACAAATCACCCACAAATTATAAACCAAAATGAACAGTTAAGAAGTGCAAGAAACATAAAAATTATATAAAAAAGTGATGAAATAAGAAAAGGGTATTACCAGATTGAGGAACAAGAAGATTGCATGGCTGGAAAATGAACAAGCTAGATGGGATATTGGGATTTGGAGGATTGAATGAAAGAGGTGTTTTGGAATCTCACTTTTTTATTTTATCATATGAAAATGAATAAAAACATGTCCAACTAGTACAAGAAGTCACCAAACTTAAATTGTTATCATTGGTCAATGGTCTAACACCTAAGCGGTTTGGTTTTTTCAACCTCTATCATCTTCACTTTGAAGTAGTTTGGTTTGTAGGAAAGTTAAATTTTAATTTTAGCATTCAATAGAATAACTGATAGATTCAAACAAAAAAAAAATGTTTTAATATAAAATAGGTAGACATATAATTAATGGGAGGTGATTTGGGCATTTTTGTTTTTTATTTGTGCATTCACTGTACACGTATTCAAAGCAAGATATAAATATGGTATAACTGTCTAATAATTGGAGCGTCTAATCAAAAGTAAAAATATGCAAATTAATTCTCGTAACTAAATTCTTCTGATATGGCAAAATTTTGATGCAAAAACAAAATTAATATTAATGATGGAGACGTGTCTAAAGATGAGCTCCGATCAATTTTTTACTTTATTTTATGCATCAAAATGTTCGTTTATGTGTACCAAAATCTCTCGCTTTTGAATAAAAGTCTATTTTTTTTACATCAAAAGCTCATCTTTTGGCATCAAAAGTTCGGTTTAAAATTAAGTTTTATCATTTGTGCATCAGAGTTTTATCACGTGTCGTAATAAACTGTTTTACTTTGACTTATCACAATAGATTAATGATACATGTATTTATGGACAGCATTATGTTGATTTTAATATATACTTTATCGGTTACGTTTTTAGCGTTCACTAATAAATAATTATCATTTTAAAACGAAAAGTTTTGAACATGCTATATCACAACAATTGTACCCAATCGCGCAAAAAACTGAAAGATAATATGGAGTATGTATCACCTTTTCCCAAAAGTAAAAAAAACTAGTACTTTTGAGCATGTTATATACTTTTATAAATAGATAGTAAGATTAACAATATCAACAAAAATAATAGTAATTTCTTTTTTAAAAAATCACAAATTTAGTATACAAGTGTCCCTTTAATTTGAGAATAACTTTTTCACTTCTAGTATGTTACTAAGAGCATTAGGTATCGTGGAGCCGTTCGGCTCGGGCCGTTCTCTAAAAGTGGTGCCACATCAGCAAATGTAACACCCCCAAAATCAAGATTTGCGAAAGCATACACTTTTGGGTGCTACTAAATCGATAATCACAGCACAAGAAATAGAGAACGGATTAAAAATCCGTTTTAAAATACATTACATATTCAAAGTCATATTGTCATACATCAAATTCAGTTCAAATAAAATGTAGCCCATTTAACAAAGCGGTCCCAAATTCAGAGTTTAACGCAGCAATAAAAACATTTCCAACAAATTTTATGACCATCGCCATGCCCTGCCTTCAGTAAACACATTCTCAATTTCCTAAGAAAAACATGCTAAAGTCAGCTAACGCTGGTGAGTTTATAGGTTTAAAGTAAACAAGCACATATGGACCATAGCAAATATTCAGCAAATAATTCAGCAAATCACACACTATCCCGCTATGCAAACGCTAAGCTCATCCAACCGAACTAGACAAACAATATGCCTAACTGGCATAGCAAATAAAGGGTGCCCGCGAGTGTTAATCCCCAGACACTCGGCAAATTTTGATATGGTATACATTCGCATTGACTATGCCGAGCCAACCGAACGGGGGAGTCACCCCCAATAGATCTATTTATATCACACGCGTTTCCCAGCATGAATTGACGGTTGATGATAGTGGGCGCAATGGGATTCAGCTAACTTAGGTTTCTGCATACAAGTGTGTATAAAAACAAAGACATTTTTGGTCCATGAAAACAATTTTGTATGTTTCTCACCCCAATGTTTATAAAAGCAATACGTATAAAAATGGGGCTATAAACTTACCTTAAAACAATAACAATCTGCTAATCAACAACAACACAATGCAACCGCTCCGACACGCGACCTAGATCAGTATTGTAAGTCTTAGTGAAATATTCATATTTTGAATGTCTTAACTCAATTGAAAAGTTTACGTGTGACCAGTGCTCGTGTATTTCTTGCTTGTTGTGTGGTAATGTACATTTCAAAATGGTTTATCGTATATAACTCTTTGGTGATGGCTCATGGTGAAAGTGTACGGTGAATGTACGTGCGACGGAACTTCCGTGCTTTGCTTATCGCAAACTGCGTAAGTAATATATATATATATATATATATATATATATATATATATATATATATATATATATATATATATATATATATATATATATATATATATATATATATATATATACATACTAGACTTCATGGCCCGCCCGATAGGCGGGCATGACTTGTAATTATAGCTTTCATGGCCCGCCCGATGGGCGGGCATGACTTATAAGCCCTCCCGGGCATATAAGCCCGCCCGTTGGGGCGGGCATGACTTATAATTATCGTTTACATATGTTTGTTGACACAAAATAAAGATATAGACATACTAAATTATATATTGAATGGCATGTCTTATAATTATCGTTGGCATATTTTACTATAGCGACAGAAGGGTGGTAAAAAATGATTGAAAAGTGTACATGTTGAAATAAAGGTCGTAAGCTTATGAATATTGTTGACATATTTTACTATAGTGAAAGAAGGTGGGTAAAAATTGTTGGAAAAGTGTCTAACGAATAAATTAAGTAGCGGTTGTCTAACGAATAAATTAAGTAGCGGTTAATGAATTACGAAATCGTTAAAATTTTTATAGAGTGAATAAAGAACAAAAAGAAATGAATGGTAATCTGGTAAGAGGAAATAAAACTTAATAAATTATCTGCCATTAGAAAGTATATGTTTTTAGTTCAAATGCGAAATAAAGTTTTTTTTTACACAACGTGTGTCGTTGAATATTGTATTTACCATCTCTGTCACAATATAGAATTTTTAAAACACTCTTCTCTCTTCTCCAAGTGAGTCCAAGTGAAAAGTAATAACTTATGCTCTAATATAGGAACAACTTACATTTGTTCTCTGCACATGCAAATTAACTTGCTATACACCTTTCTTACCACATTAACCAATTAAACTTTTATTATCTTCTTGAAGATACTTCGCGAGTTATATGAAACAGTTAGTTATTAGAGATATGCTTGTAATGGTTTTTCATGTCATTAACTCATTAATCGATAATACAAATAGAATATAGTCACTGACTTTGGGGATACAAAACACATTTCTAGCACCATATTCGCACATTTTTTTAATTTTAAGATCGTTATAGTTAAGAAAATGAATTTATTAACGAAATCATGATTTACATGTCTTCTAAGAATCAAAATGAATGTTTTAACTCACTAAAGGGGTGTTTGGCATTACGTTGAAGAAGTTATTATCTCATTGTCACGTTTTCAAGTCACAAGTATTCATTTTCTAATGTTATATAGTTTAGCAAAACTTATACTACTACGTAATTCACTTGGCCACTTAGTGCTCAAGTAGTTATTTTAGTGTAATATGTGCCATGTTTGTCGTGCGAGACGTTTTGTTTCATTAGATCGATAAGGATAAAAAAATCTAAAACTTATAAAACGAACCCCGTGTAGCAACCCGTGTTTTCCGGTCTTGATTTTATCTAATATGCAATAAAAGTGTAATCTTACTCATTTTTGCGAGTTTGTTGTGTAATAAAAAGATGAAATATAATATGTTTGTTTCTCATATCAACTAATAGATAATAGTGTAACGTTTACAATTTCGGATGGACCATTGATTTTTTTTCTTCTTTATAACGATAATAATAATAGAGATACGTATCAAACGTTAGGTCATCAGAGGTCCAGCACCGTCATCTTTCAAAACCATTGAATCTTTGTTCTCATCTCTATCAAATCTATCACTGCCATTCGCTCTGTAATCATTTTCTCTACAGTAACCACATTCATCTCTCATGCGGTTATGACCACCAAGGCTAAGACCTGTTCTTCTGAAAACAGACTTAACTATCACTCACTTATGTAACTTTACAAATTAAAGTAAGCATTATACTTGTATATTTAACAATCACATTAGTGTAAAAGTTGTCCTAAAATGTAAAAGTGGTTATTATTACAAACAAAACATAATTCGGCCAGTAATTTGGGCAACTCTTGCCAAGTTAAGTCATAGAGCTTGTTACAAATTTTGAGTGCTGGTGGGATGTAAAATGATGTGTCATAAAAATTGTACAATGACAAGGATCCTTTGTATATGAGTGTTGCCAACCCTCGTGGTATATTCAAAATTAACAAACCAAGAAATATTATATCATAAATACACAATAACAAACAAATTTCATACACATGATTAATGCATACTGATTAGCATATCCTTCAAGGTTTGGTTAAAAAAAACCTGCTTAAGATCAATAATTCAGTTTACTGATAAAATCTAAGAAACCTTATTTGACACAAACGATCTTGTTACGGTTCAGCTTCTATCTCTTTCAATGCCACACAGGTTCCAGTTTTTGACGAGCAAAACCTGGCTGAAAATGTAAAGTAAACCAGAAAACCACAATATTCAACTTTCATTAGTCACATAATCCTAAACATAAACGTAGTAATATCATAATCAAAAGTTGTAAGGCCTCAACACCTGAAGAAGCATTGAAGGAACTGCTGCAGGTTCTTTAACAACATGGCTTCGGGTTTTTCTTCCATTAACTGATGGGCTATTTGCAGTAGTTATATCCCAGAAGCTTCGCTTTTTATCTCTAACTGCAGGTGACAAAAACCGACTACTCGGGCTCTTGAGTTCACCAGCTATCGCTTCTTTTGGTCTTGAACTTGCCTTCATCACGACTCAGTTTTGGGTTCTTTGATAACACTGATATTCACAACTTCACTGATACTTATAAGTATCTCAAAACCTCAATAACACACTGAAACATATTTCATTCCCTGATTCATTACTCTACCTGATTCTTACATGTCCCTGAGTCACAAATATCTGATTCATTTTGCTCCCTGATGCACTTTAGATTTCAGGGTATCATCTTCTTTACAAAAAGAATATCAAACTCAAACACGTACCAATGGAACACAGTGCCCAGACAGCTTACTTAGAAGTATCTGTAATACTATATAGGGACAGAGAAAAACGTATATGAAACAGAAAAATTAAAAAGCATATAATATGAGCCTTACCTCATGTAAAATCAAGGCAAATGAGAAAACATCCACTTTGGTATCGTAGTCTTCATTTTTGAAGACCTCTGGTGCAACATATCTCCCTGTTATGGCGCATAACAAACTCAGTGACTTCAGAAATTAACATCTCTGTTTTTATACAGTCAACTATGATACTATAACTTCACAACATTGTAAAATTGATGTGTGTACAGTGAATATAAAGAGATTATAAAAAAAGACTCACAGGTGGTTTCATGATATGACATGTTAGTTCTTTGTTTTACTGTCTTGGTCACTTTTAGTAGCTCGCTGATTTCAAAGTCTGCGACCTTTAGATGACCAGAATCAGCCCGCAAAATATTTCTGTTTTCTTACCCGCAAAAAATAAAATATTTAACACTTATGGTGCAGAAACAGACTTCACTACTATTTCCAGAGACATGTGTATCTACCTACAAAAAGACATGAAGAATAGCTATGTAATAATATACTTACGAAGGCTCAAGATCTCTGTGAATAATCATCCCCCTGAAGAATGACAAAAGAGCATCATTAGTTTTTAATTAATAGTTACAATAATGCACATTTCATTTTTTTTGTTAGGCTATTGGTTTAAGGTTGAAAATTCTGCCTATAAAAAAACGTTGGGCGGGCATGTCATAATAAAGTTCCTTGTTGCTTGGGGTGTCATTGACAGTGTGTGCAGCAGCAGATACATAACCACTTATTAAGTAAACAGTGTGCTCTATCTCTAAACCTACAAATCACAAACATAAATCAAAAAGATGAGCAGCAGTATCATACGGGTCACGCCGGTGGATTGCCTTGAATGACATTGCCTCATCTGTCTCTTTAAAAACACTTTCATTGATACTGTCAAAACAAATAATTCTTTTATCAGTACCCTATAGATAATCAAGAGTTCAAGAAAAAAGCTTTGTAGCGGTTTAAAAAATAAAAGTTAGGCCAAACATACTCTTGAATTTTATGTACTACAGCATGATCACTGGACTCCCATCTTTCACGCATATCTTCCGCAATCTGGAAATCTCATTTGACAAAAAAAAATCAGAAAAGTACTACCAAATCGCCATCAGAAAACTGCTAGAAAATGAGAAGATGACTACTGAAAATGGCAAGTAATGTACCTCATGGCTCTTTGTCACAACAGGTTCACTAAGGCCACTGACTCGCTTGAACATGGGTGCCTTATTCTGTTTGAAATTTTAAAATAAAGATGTCCGAGTAATTAGAAGATCTAATCAAGTTGCAAATTCCTCAATTACGTTTAAAGGGGGCATAACAATCAACACAAGTAATGAATATCACTATATGGTATGGTAGAACTCACTAAATAGGAAGCTTATGTACAGCTATTTTTAGCTAGGCTACTGTATTGATTTAGTTGTTTCTTCGCCAACATGTAATCAGTGTAGGACCTGAAATATAAGATCATTGGTTAAGGAGGAAGTGGCCCAGAGACATAGATATAATGTTGACATCGTCCATGATTGTAAATGCTTGTAAAACCTGTTCATTCTCATTTATCTATACAAAGTTGAAAGATGTAATTAACTAAACTCAACTAAACCCACAATATTTCAAATAAAGGATAAAAAGCTATCGCATCACATACCTTAATAATCCAATTGTGTTTCATAAAAGGAACCACTGAAGAGAAACACATGCTGCCAACATATGGAATAATGCAGATTCGGGTCATTATGTCGTCAGGCTGTGATCTTCTTTATATTGGGGGCGACATCCCACTGGCTGTTGCTACAAGAGTGAACCGTGTGGGATCTTGTAATGATCGAGCAAATACATCGGATACATCTATCCCCTCTTTTTTCTGTCTGCATCATATTAGATAAAGAATATACAGCTAATCTGAAATCTTTTATTATATATTAACATGTGATGTAATGATTTGAGTGAGGAAACCTGATTCAGAATCCAAACAACAATGCCAGCAAACTCGACAACAGTGGCGTCTGCAAGTAACGCATGCTTAATCTTACTTTACTATATAAAATACGGATAATTAGATAACATCAAAATTATATCCATTCAATCTTACTGGTAAGCGAAAGCAATCCTTTGGTCTCTCTTTTGATCAGATTCAGGTTGAGCTTCATGTTCGTCATCATTTTTCCTGTTGTCTTTGGTTGGGGATTCAGATCCTTTTGTGTTTTCATCTCTTCCTGCTCTAGCCTCATATTTTTGCTTTTATTGGTTCTTTTTCTGCAGTTGTTGTTTCTCTTTTTGCGCTGCAAGTCTCGAGTTTAACGATATTAAACATATCATAAATCAAGCATGAGTTCTACTTGAAACATGACAGAAAGCAGCAAATTACCCGTCCGGGTGAAGCTCCAACCGCCTATCTAAAAGCTTAGTCGCAAGCTGGTGCCCAATAGCAAAAAACCAACCCATTCATCAAAACAGCACGTCCAAACACCATTTTTCACTTTCCGCCTGCAGGTGAAAAAAAAATTGGAGCGGAGGCTTACTGGGACAGATCATGAGTTATTTCATCTATCACAACAATCAAATGTTTAAAATAAATCTTTGAATGAAATGATGCAAGATTTTTTATGATTTGAAAATATGCTTTGGGAAACTTCTGACCTGTTTCTTTTCAAGTTAGTAACTGTTTTGAATTTATGCATCAAAGAACAATGTCCCTGATCGACCTTGCATACTAAAATGTATGAACTGCCACATCTAGTAAGAAGAGGTCGAATTAACTAATTACCTTAGATTCAGATACCCAAACAATCTCCGACGATTCATTTTTCCTATTTGCATCCCAGTAGACTTTTAGAGATCTGCATGAATCAATCACATAGGCAACTTTTGGTATTGTTACAGAAGATGAGAAACTGCATATGCTGTCATTGTTAGAGCAAAAAATACCCGAAAAATGTCTGAATATGTAGTCATTCCCTCCTCAACAAACCGAGCACCAGCGTAAAAACTGGCAGCGTACATAATATAAAGTACAGAATTCGATACACCAAACCCGAGAGTACAGAAATAAATGTGACGCTACAGCAAGGTTTGATCAGTGGGGTAGATAAGTCACTCGCCACCTTTCCTTATACTCCGAACTGCATCACTCGCCACCTGACTGGCTTCCGTACAGGCCAAGTCTGTAACAATTTGCAGTACGTGTAGATAAGTCAATGTTGGAGTGTCAGAAAGCTTTCCTGGACATGACTGAGCATTTGCTAATTCCAATTCCTATACAGAAACATATGAAACCATGGCAGCCTGTGTATTGAAGTGTCGTGTTACCTGATTCACCATTTGGAGGAAAAAACCAGTTGCCTCGCAGCCTCAATATGCCTCATTTTCAGACCCTCTTTTATTTTTTCCCGGATTCCCACAAAAAAAGCGTCTGTGTAAGATCATGTAGCCCAGAGTCAGTTACAAAAATGAAGGTTTTAAAAGTGCATGGAAAAGAAGCAAACTCACATAAAAAAACACGAAGAATTTCATGCGCACAAAATATGTATACATTCTTGTTCAGCTTGGGACGTCGTAGCATTCAGTGGCAGATGTTCATCTGCACAAACCAATCAAATACAACATATATCAAACAACCACCTCCAAAAGCCAAACTGCCGTGCTATGCTTCAGTACCTCCAATCAAGTTCAAACAAATGGAGATGGAGCAATATGATTATGTATTGCTTACCTCGGCATCTTCTGCACCAGATTTGGCAATCTCCATCTTTTGGTCTTCTGCAAATGCCAGATGTAGTAGTAAATAAGAGCATACGAATCCACCTCATATAGATATAATTTTTTTTTTTTGGTATATGAAAGTCATTAAAAGATGGCTTTGCGCCATGTTTGGGCCATTTTGCAACCCTCTTAACATTATATAAATTGACATTTTTAGACATAAAAATACAATGTTTTAGAGCCAGTTTTGTAGGTGTTTGTGTACATAATTTTAATTGTAGTATGCGAAATACCTCCATCCTCTGGAATGTCAGAAGTCCACAAAGTGAGGTTGTCCCTCAGAAGCTGCATAATTAAAGTGCTATATTTGTAGGATTCCTCACTCGGGGAATCAAGCTCTGAGATAGCTTCATCAAAAGCTTGTTTTGCCAAGTGGCAGGCCCTAACACAAGGCAAAGTAAAAACAAAAGATACGCACGTTAGCCCATTGTTGAATATAACTGTGTAAGAATATTGAGGCATAAAGAGTTTAAAACATACCTTTCAGGAGAGTTCATAATCTCGTAATAGAACACGGAGAAGTTCAAAGCCAAACCCAAACGAATGGGGTGGGTAGGAGATAAATCAGCTTCTGCTGTGGTGGAAGCCAACTGTAAATAGAGCAATCAATGGTTAGAAAACTGAGAATGCTTTATGCTGGTTTAATATACTATTTGTGTGGTATGCAAGAAAAGAAGAGTTCATACAACTGTAAACATGGTGAAGAAACTGAAACGGATCACTGATGAACTCAAATAAGTACATTTTATTACTATCATTTATCCTGTTAATTTGACTTGTTTTACTATATTATGTATGAGGATTGATACTTAATCGTTTACTTTTGTAATTCTCAGGTAAAAATAAGCATTTGGTGAAACTTAGCGATTATGGACTAAAAACGGAGTAAAATGATCAAGATTGGAATTGGTTGTTGGAATGAAGAGAATGAAGACCACTGCCTGACTTTGAAGAATGCGCCGCATGGATTTATCCCATGCGCCGCATATGAAACTTTGGTCAACGAAGAATAACCAACTTGTTCTGCTCCAGATGCGCCGCATCTCACTCATTACATGCGCCGCATCACTATCAATATTTCACCAGATACGATCCAAGATTCAAGAGGACATGCGCCGCATCCAAAGATGAAGATACGCCGCATCTTCTGGCGGTGTACGAATATTCCTGAATATTATAATCTTGGACCCCACGCGAAGTTAAGTACATGCGCCGCATCTACTTACTAGATGCGCCGCATCTTACCCTCAGACAGAAACTATAAATACCCCAAGACCAGACGAATTCGAGTGTGACATATATTAGATACGTGACCGAAGTAAAGAAACCAAGGACGAATTCAGTCAAGGTAGCAGCACAAGACACACCCAAATCAAAGATACAAGAGCTGTAAGAAGGTGCTGCATGTATTTAATTCATTAAGTAGTTTTGTTTTATTGTGTTAGTAAACTTTAATTCATCAAGATTGGTGGCTTGTGTAATGTGACAACGGAAAGGTTGCACTCCCTTAAAACTGCTTTCTCATCAATTAAAGTTTATATGTTTGTGTCTTTGGTGACTTTTATTAGTGCATTGATAACCTCTGTGGCTAGCTGAGCGTTGATCGGGTCGCCATGCCTCTGCCCTCGCCTGTTTATTAGATGCCTATGTATTCTATGGTCTGTAGAAAAGTAGGAGAAAGATAAACGGGATAGTCATAAGTAATCATTAAGGGTTTACTCGCCGATAAGATTAGAACCAACGAGAAAGGACTTAATCTCGGTGCGTTGCATCGAACTATACACTTCATATAACACTAGCAATAAAACAAGTGACAAACTACTTATCATAAGGACAGCCCTCTTATTGTCTCGAGTATTTATCTGTGTACGTGTGTGCTACTTGCTGATTCGTGCCTATTGGTTTAGTTTATTATTTAATTGCAACCAAAGCGTGCCAGTCTCTCAGGCTGAACCCCCTTGCGTTAGATTAGATTGTATAGCTAACTTAATATATTAAAATACTGATTAGAATAACTAGATAATACGTTCCACTCTTAGTGATCGACACTCTACTTACCATTATATTCATACTGACCGGGTACACTGCTCGTTAAGTGTGTGTGTTATTGATAAGTCGGCTAAATATAAATTTAAAACTTGATTAGGCATTAAAACTGCTAAACCGCAACGACACGCGACACGCATCAATCACCAGAATGCCAGATACAACAAACAGAAGAAGATCATAACACTATTGAGATTTGATCACGTTTCTAAACACCATTTCAATAAAGATTAAACTCAATTAAAAAGTATGATTTTGAAAAATAAGAACATAAAGAGTTTGAATCTATCAAGTATTATCATAGGAATGTGCAAATAATTAAAAGTGTTAAATATAACTGAGATGAATTTAGATCGTTAAAAGAAGAAGAATATAAAAATTGAGATTTCTTTTGACAACTGAACCTATAATTTGTGGACCAATCCTGAAAATTTTATAAATTATTTATCAAAAAGGAAAAAGTGTGGACCAATCCTCAAAATTCTCTAGACAACTTATCAAAAAAGGATGTGGATAGCAAGATCTGAAGTTCTGAACATAGGTGGGCAAAAAAAACACGTCTTCTTGGAAATGCCTAAGATACCACTCCTCAAGAACCTCATGCTATCAAACACTTACTTACCGTTTTTAATAAATGAGTTTGTAAGCATATCAAGGCAGCACAATCTAAAAGTCTATCTTTTGTTTTGCATTTCGCAGGCGCAAGTCACGTGTATCACAGGCTACACCCAGCTCTAACACAAACTTACCAATAAATAGAAAGCGCAAAATTACAAAAAATAAAAAATATCATAATGGTCCATTTTTCGAATGTACTGCCAGGATTTAGCAGCACACAACGGGAACAGAGAAGTAAACTAATTGCCACCATAACGGCTACTTACTTGATAAGCCTTAAGTGACTGGTCAGCTGCCTCATTCTTATCATTGCCAGACTTGAACTCAGCAAGATACCGATAATAATCTCCCTTCCTGCACTCAATTGAAACCCACCAACAAATCATTAAAACCAGACTAACTTAAGCTCATTAAATCAAGTAATTATATCAATTTCCCTAATAGGAAAAAGCAATAAACGGCTGACAGAGGTAAGGGCACAAACATTAGGTCGATTTCCATATGGAAAAAACCAACAAATCAGCAAAATCTACAAAAATAAACTACACAAACACAATAGACAACGCGAATTGAATCATACCTACGCAGACTGAATCCAGAACAACAAAAACCCTAAATTCGATACGTTATCAAAGCTCCAAGAAAAGCAAAACACATAGCTGTAGATGTTCTAATCACAACCTGCACAAAAAACGCATCAAGATTTAATCTTTATTAGAAAATCACTTTTATATGAAGAATTAAAATAACGTTACTTTTGTGACAATAATGGGTTGATCTTACTGAGTTTGGTCGATATAGATGCATAGAGCCCTTGGTCTCTGTTTTGCAAAAGTTAATATCTTTTCGGCAACATCCTGCACCATACAGTGAATAGGGACGAATAACAACATGATATTATTTACGTACCTTTTGTAATTGTACTTTTGTAATTGTAATTGATATATCTTCTTAACAACCTGCACATGAAATCAGAGAAGAAAAAAGAATATGGTGTTGTGTGTGATAATAAGATGAATGAGTGATATTAGGGTTTTAAGAAAAAATATTCTGTATAATGAATAATGAATGGAGTGGATATTGATAATATTGGATTTAGATAATTAGGGTTACCGATTTATCTGTTGTTTATAGATTTGGGCTTGCAAAATGTAATCAAAAAAATGTGTTGGTCTAGTGGTTATGATGCTTGTTAACGTTACCAACAACCTAGGTTCGATCCTTGTAAGTGGCAAAATTTTTAAAAAAAATTCCGAATTTTAATATTAAATACCGAATTTTAATATTAAATACGAATTTTAATTACAAAAAAATAAAATAAAAAAATATGGAGAAATGTTGCCACATGGCATGATGACTGGGCATTAATGCCTGCTTACTGGGCATTAATGGCTGCTTACTGGGCATTAATGCCCGCTTACTGGGCATTTAAGGCCGCTTACTGGGCAATCTGGCATTTGATGACGTCATACGCATATTGTTATATATATATATATATATATATATATATATATATATATATATATATATATATATATATATATATATATATATATATATATATATATATATATATATATATATATATATATATTATATATATATATATCTTTATCTTTATATATAATAAATAAAAAGTTTTTTGAATGCCATAAGGCCCATTTCTGACGTCATATATTGACGTCATATTAACACCTGGCAATTTGACTTCTTCTTCCCTTTCTTTTTGCTACCCTTATCTCTACCGACCTTGACTTCTTCCATTTGTTTTGCTAACTCCTTGCAGTTCTATCATAAATCAAGTTATCAACCATCCCTTTTCTCTCATAAATCTGGTGTGCCTATCATCAATTAGCGCCGTGTTTATATTTTCCGGTAGGTTGTCTTTTTTTTTTTTTTTTTTTTTTTTTTTTTTTTTTTTTTCTCTTTTAATGTTATTCATTCTCATAACGTGATTAAGTAACTGATATGTATCTTTATATACGGTTAGGTTTTTATGTTTTTAGATTTTAGGTTAGGGGATATGGTTTTTAGTTTATTATACATCCGATTTATTAGATTAAAACTTTTAATTATGTGTTTAGTAGTTAGGATTTGATTGACTCAATGGATTGGAAGTGATTATTGTATTTGTGCTGGTTGGTAATCTTTTTATTTTGTTTTGGTTATTTCGATCAGCTTATTTTAATAAGTGTAGGCTGCGTTTGGTTTAATATACGGGTCGAAACCCACTGTTTCAGGATGACAGTGGGAGGTAATTTTAGTTGTTTGTTGTATTGCTAAATTTTCTTAGATTGTGTGGTTGATAAAACATGTTTAGTTGTTTTGCGATTGATATCCAGGTACCACAAGAGTGGGCTGGTTGTTGTTTTCGACTCAATACAAACGCACCCACATAGGGTGTGTTGGGTTTTTTTTTTCGTGAGATTATGTAAGAGTTGGAGTTGCTTGGGTTCGACCACCACCCACGTAGGGTGTCACGGCTCGGTTAGCAACAACACCACAAGGGGTGTTGAATTTTTCATCTGTGTTTGTGTTTAGTTTGGTTGGTTATAAGGACCTCAGGTGCATTGATTGGTGTGGTCAGGCTTTTGTTGTGGTTTCTTTTGCCTATGGAGAGATTGATGTGAATGGTTGCCTTTGTGTGAGTCGTTTTGTTTAATCTTGGTTGAAGAACAGCCCACATTCTAAGTTTTTGTATGTAAAAGTGGTTTACAATCTTTGTTGGTCATGTTTTAGAGTGCGTGATATAAGCTTAAGTTGTAAATTTGTGGAAATGTGTAATTTGGAGACTTGTGATATATCCTTCTAAATAAGCCGAAACAGGTAACTGACATTCTGGTGCGAGGTATGTAGTATCTTGCAGTTGATAATCTTATAAGCCATTAAAGTTAAAGTTTCGTATGCTAAATCGGCTGATCGATGTGTTATTTGTGATTGGTTGGGGGTTATAGAGAGATGCATTCTGAGTTCTTACGGTGTAGGTAGAAGCCACAATGCACTTTAGTTATATCAATATTATTGTATTTGTAAACGAGTTCATCAGTAACAAGCAGTCATGGTCATTGAAAGTTACATTGATGTGTTTGCCCGAATTGCTCGGAGTATAAGGTCTGTGTCATAATGTATGAATGATTTTTTTTTTTTTTTTTAACTTTTTAGTAGGAGCCTATTATTAGGTAAGCCAGCTGTTGTACGTCTGTCAATTTGGTTTTAACTATGACTTGTGCTACAAAGTGTAAGAGCCTCAAATTAGGGTGTCATGTGCGTTTGGGCATGCAACAATATCTTAGCGACGAGATTATTTGAGGTTAGGGTACGGATTTGGAGGATAGCATCTGATGCTTTAATGGTGTAATAGCAAAATGAAGAACTTTTGTATAACTCTGGCAAAGAAAGACATGATCGGAAACATGATCATAAATATAAATTGATTAACAATCACATTCTATTACAAGACAAACGATAAACCATAGAATGGATCGTTGTCTTTGTACTTTGTTATGAATCTTGTATCAAGTATATGAGCATAAAAACATTTTATTCTTTTGTAATAGTGGTAACTGCTGAGCAACTATGGGCTAAGTTTGTTGTAAATGTTATCTGTGTGGAACGAATAAGATTCGAATTAATTAGCCACTGTGTAGTTACTTTACTTTAATGTTCATTATGCTCTACATACCCCTTACGACACCTTTTATGTGAACAGAGATTAATGAAGAACCCCAAAATGTTCCTCGGGAGGAAGGGCAACACGGGAATTCTGCCAGTATTTCTACTGCTACTGGGATATCGGATCTCGAACAAATGTTGCAACAAAAAACCTTTACTAGGTCTGTCTTATCATTTTACTGCATTTCTATATTATTGCTTATGCTCTGAGTGGTGACCCATATCTTTACTCTATATCACATGTTTGAGCCTGAGTAGTGCACTCATTTATCAATAACATGCAACTTGTATGACTAAAAACTTGCTTTTGAGGTAAATAGTGAATGAAACTGCCATTACTGATATTATTTTACTGTAACAGGGATTTTTGGATAGCTTATCTGCTTTGCTGATGCAACCTGTAAGTCCATACATCTAACTCAGTTTTGAACTATATACTTAGACATAAAAAAGCTAGATCCGAATTTCTGAGCTACTTTGAGCAATCTACATATCAGAACTACAAATTTAAATACTTAGAAAGGAAACTTGAAAATGAGATGAGACATACAGATGACAGGAAAGCAAGATCTAAACTACTTTTAGCAATTTTCTTATCAATACTACAAAATGCATCATAGGAAACTAGAGAATGAATAACCAAAATGAGATGAGCATATAGATATATGTACACGAAAGCAAGATCTAAAGAATAATGCTAGATTTTCTATGCTTCATAAGATTTTAAATGATATCGGAGATGGTAACTGGTAGGAGTTAGCATTTATTTTGCAGTATTGAAGGATGGCTTAAATGAAATATGTTTGCAATATTTTCACAAAAACTAATCAGAAATTACGAAATTAAGATAAAAAGGAACTTTGCAAGTGAACCACCAAAATGAGTTTAAGAAACAAAAGCAAGATCTAGAAAGTAATCCGCTTTTTTTATGTTTACGGGATCTTAAATGATGTTAAAATTTCTCAGACTGCTAATATGTTGAAAATAACCAGATAAGCTATCCCAAAATCCCTGTTAAACAGAACATGAATACATGATAGTACTCCATCAATGACTGAGTCAAAAAATACCTGCTTTTCCAGTTATGGTATTGGATAATGGTATTCCTTGGAAATATGCCTTGATTACAAACATTATGTGTCATGTCTTCTATGTTCTTTGAGGTGACAAAGTTGGCTGGCTGTACGAGCTGGCTAAATAGGTAACGGGTGAAATGGGCTGCGTAAAAATTGGATAAATTGGAAAGCGGGGTGGACTGGGACAGAACCTTTTTATTCTTTCCAGAGTTCTATAAATAAAACATGCTGAATATGAGTATTACTTTTTATTATAGCAATATGCAGCTTTTGTTTTTACTGAACAGATCTAGGAGGTTTATGCATTTTAACACACTTTTGATGCTGTCCACCTGCTTGACCCATATTCTTTTTAGTTAAATCTTCTAACTTTACTAAGTTGACCTTTTATGGATAAAAGATAACCCAGATCAACGCATTTACATGTAGAAATAGCTGCCTCTTATTTTTTCTAACAGTGTTTTCACGTTCTCTGTCAGGCTCTAAAACATAGAATCTCTGTACTGGACGATGATATTGGATCGGGTGGTCCACTGCGTAGAACTCGACAGAAATCTAATCTCTTTAACGCTAAGAGATAAAAGAGAACTCGGGTACATGGCACTTCAACAGCCGGACCACGTGAGTCAGAAGCTGCCTTTAATGAACGAGTCTGAACCAAACGTTGTTAAGGGAGCTGAAGAAAATAGATACACAAGCATGCATGGTACGGGATCGGTCTCGGGCTACGCTAATGTTCCTACAAAGTCCACTCAAACAGCCACAAAAATATTGTAGCACCTTGAAAAACCGAGTCCAAAGTAAAAAAGTTCAGGCTCAACTAAATCCCCCACGAAACTGACGTTAGATATGCTCCATGGGCAGGCTCTTAGAAGCTTGGAGAAGGTGGATACGCTGAAATTGCTTTCTTACCCTCACGATAATCACAAATCAGAGGTTCAGCACCATGAAAGGCTACATGATAGTCGAGAGCTGAGCTCCAAAGGCTACATGTTTGGTTGTTGTTTTTAATGTCATAACAGGGGTTGTTTGGTTGCTATTTTATTTGTCAAAAGTGGGGATATTTTGTTTCTGTTGTGCTGTCAAAATGGTAGTTTGGTTGCTGCATTTTGCTGTCAAAACAAGATTGTTTAGTTGTTTTTTAATATAACTTTGTTTTACTTACAATACAATTTTTTTTATTGCCACCCGCGAAACTCGCGGGTCTATAGTCTAGTATATAATAAAAGAAAACATTTTTGAATGCCACAATCTCCCTATTCTGACGTCATAATATGATGTCATATTAACACCTGTCACCCATTTGATAAAATCTCGCTTCTTTCACCTCTTTTCTATCCTCATCTTTTTATCAATCATAATCCTCTTCAAAAATCTCAACCAAACAACCATATAATTAACGAAACAATAATCTTCTCAAACAATAATCCTCATCTTTTTATTCAAAGATTCATCATGAAACAACATTCTTCTGAAACTAAGGTAAATAATTTATTTGTTTATACTCGAATCATATTGGGAGTTTTTATTATCACGATTCCTATTAGGGATTTTGTTGTGATGATTCATGTTAATTGTGAATAAGAATCAATTTGTTGTTATTTTACATCTTAGTTTTAATTTGTGTGATTATGTGTTATAATATGGGTGTTTAATTTGTATTAATTTTTTTATACCCGATTCATGTGGGGGTTTTATTATGATGATTCATATTAGGGGTTTTGTTATGGTGATTCATTTTAGGGGTTTTGTTAATGTGGATCTTAATTTTAATTTGTATGATTGTGAGATTTTAATTTGTGCGTTCAAATATATAAAAAAAAAAAAAAAAAAAAAAAAAAAAAAAAAAAAAAAAAAAAGTGATTCAAATAACTATTATCCTCTTCTTAATTTTTGAAGTTTAGGCTAACTATGTGAACTCGAACTAATATTTATTGTTTGAACGTTTTCAATTAGTTTGTTAGTATGTTAATCGGTGAAGATCGAAACAGATTGTTACTATATGTTGAGTAGGTACTGTTTAAAATCGACTTTTGGTACCAGTGATAACTAAATTCAGTCGCCATGTAGGTTTCAGTGACTATGACTGACATAGTACTTTGGTGTGTTATGCGTAGTAATCCATAGTTTTGTCACTTTCTGCATTGTTTGATGTCAAATAAGCCATTTGTGGATAAACTGGAAAGAATATAGCACTATATTTGTCTCATACTGATGATGATAAGTTGTTTAGTTTGTTTGTCAATGTGCGTTGACGGTTTGCGATTAGGCAGATTGCGTTGAATGTATATACATTTTGTTTAGCTGATGGTCTTGAAGATTAGATGGCTTATAGTTCTATGTCTTAGTTAAATTTTAAGATAATAAACATTATACTTACGTCTTCATTTAATAACATATTAGGTGATGTCATGTGTCATTGTTGCCACGATCAAATGTGTTGAACGTGAGACCAAGTGGGGTGCTATTTAGGATGTTGTGCTTGCAACTTCGGGGTTGATACAAAGACAGAGGATTATAAGGATGAGGAGTCGGGTCTGGTTACTAAGAAGACAACTTATATTTGTAAGTCAAAAGCATGTGGTGAGGTTACTGATGTTCTGTACAGGTAAACCCCCCATTTCTGACGTCATATATTGACGTCATATTACCCAATTTGACTCCTTCCCCTTTTTTTGTGCTACCTTTATCTCTTTGTTCTATACCACATCAAGCGTTATAATATTATCAGGAATTGAGGTCAATACCTCATCTCTAATTTGTTCTATATCATCAGTTTTTTAATCAAATTGGGGGTTTGCCTAAGACAAACCCTTATCTCTAATTTGTTCTATTCCCTTATCTCTTCATCCAGGTATGTGTAGTTTGTATTTTTTTATTTTCAATTTTTATAAACCCTAATCAAATTGGGGGTTTTGCCTAAGACGCTTGATATGGCTAATTTTGTTTTAATATATAAAGATTAGCGGAATTCGGATACTTCTATGACATGACTATTATATACATATCTGGGCCTAATCATTTATTGCACCACAAAGCGAAAGTTTCTCTTGCTTATATTTCTGATGGCCTTTAGTATGGAGTTTCGGATTTCAAGTTTGCAGCATGCTCGATGGTAAGTGACCTTCTAAATATGTTTAAGTTAAATACTCAAAAAAAGTAGTATGACTGAATGGTTTATGAAATACAGATGTTTGTGTGATTAAGGGGCTATTTAGGACTGCTGACGTAAATTGTTACAGGTTGTTTAGGGCTGCTGGTTATAACAAAATTGAAAAGTTTTCTCGCCGAACGTTGAGAAGGATACTTTAAGTTATAATGCCTTATGTATGTATACAGGAAGCAACAACAAAATACAAGGCTTATCAAGAGCAGTTACGACTTAGGTAGGCTGTCTGAGATTGCATATCGTTGTTATATGGACTGGTCTACCGGATTAAGTAACGGGTCAAATCAGTTTGGGATGGTTACAAAATAACCAATTTGCAGAAAATATACTTATTGAAGTGGTACAACCAACCTGCGTGCTATAAAAAAGGTCCACTACTTTTTCTAAAACTATATTTTTTGACGCGTGTTTCCAGTAAGATTAGCTTTATTATGGACTACGAAAACAAAGAAAAAAAATTGGCAGAATCACAGGTGCACAGAGAAAGCAAAGAGATTGCAAGTTATTTTTCTTACTTGCTGCTTCTTTGTTTCGCAACTTATATTTCTGTTTTGTTGATTGCAAGTTTGTTGCAATGCAAATAGGATGCTGGAGCTAAGGATTCATAATCTAAATAATATGTCCCACGTTAGCAACATCATGAAAAAAAACTTCAAATTTCTCCGATGTGGCATTTTCCGTAGCAGCCGCAGATTTAGCTCGAGCAAATGCCCCCACGCCTTCTCCTGATGCTGGAGCAGCATTCTCTGTCCTGGTTTGTGGAGTAATTACGTAAGTAACTACAAATATGTAAGCATCATCATTCTTTAAACTCCTAACCTTTTCCAACTTCTATGTACGGAGACAACTGGACGCCCTAAAATATTTTTAGGTAACGAAGTTGCAGGACCAAGACTTAAAAAGCTTCGGGCAGTGGGAAAGCAAAACACCTGGACGCCCTAAAAACTTTGCCACAAATGCTTTAATAGATAAAAATGCCAATAAATTAGTTAAAAAACACCAAGGTTTACATTCTTTTTTAACTATAATAACACTTTTTTTTTTCACGCCAATATTTTTGTAAATTATAATGTAACTATTTTTATATTTCACGTAGGATGGAGACCTTGACGTCTTGCCCAAAGATTTTGATGAGTTGCTGGAAAAGAAGCTTGCTTTTAAAGTTGACATCACATATTATAACTTACCCAAAAACAAATATGTCTATGGAATATCACAAATATCATAATTGTATGCTGTCATCCGATTGGCACTTGACAGACCCGTGAAGTAATGGTATGCTTCTCATTAGACTTATGATCATTTTACCATGTATATTTTATTTTTTCCATATGTTTTGTAGATTAGAACGAACATCATATATTGACCAGCATGAAGTTCAGATATTGGCAAGTTGTCCATGAAACATGAAAATTAAGAGATATTCTCGTGTCACAAATCCTAATAGCTTTTTTATATTCCTTTTGGCGGTATCAAGAGTCACAAATCCTAATAGCTTTAATATTCCTTTTGGTATATTAATAACCCGTCTTTACAAATGGTCAGCTATATGTTGCGGTATCAAGAGTCACAAGTCTAAAAGAGCTAAAGATGTTGATATACGATAAAGATGGAGAGGTTTGCACTGATACAATAAATGTTGTTTATCCCGAATTTCTTCAGAAAGTGTGAGACACTATTTGTTTATGTGATTTTATATACATTAATAATTAATATGTTTCAGTTTGTCTTTTTTCTTTTTTTTATTACGGAATATTTCATTATGGTATTTGTCATTTTATTCGTACTTGGTGAACCTTTGTTACTTTTGTATTTTTTTTGGATCATTCATAAAATGTTTTTGTTTTAGTTGATATGAGTATGATTTTTTTTTTTTTTTACTTACATTGCAATTTTTTTATTGCTACCCGCGAAACCCGCGGGTCTATAGTCTAGTATATATATATATATTTAATAATTAAATATTTAATTAATTAAATAGTCATTGAATAATTAATATGATAATGGTGCTAGTGGGGTATTATTATATTATAAATTATTATAATCATTTATAATATAATAATGTTTATAACGAAAGTTATAAGTATTTAGTTTTCGAGAAGTTTATAAGTGCGAGTGCATAAGTGCCAAAAATATATTTATAAGTCTTATAAGACCTAAAAATATTAATTTAGGAAAATTAAAATTTTTAATAATAAAAATCACCCGTTTCGTCTTTTAGTCGGTTGTTGTCCGAAAATATTTTAAGTGTTGAAATTTTAGAAAAATCGGGCATGACCCATTCGTTTATTCAAGCTTTCCCATTTTTCTCAAGTGTTGCAAATTTCATCAAAAATCCCTTTTTATTGGCTATAATTGCAAAAATAGTCCAAGTGTACATTTATTGATATAACTATACTTTTCGTTATAATTACTTCATAATTATAGTTTTCGATACAAAAGTCAATGTTTAGTCAAAATTCCTTCAAAAGTCAACAAAAAGTCAATCTTCATAATTGTGGGCCGAAATCCCTTTTAATTTACTTATTGGGCTTAAAATGCCAAAACGAGCCCAAAATTGTTTTTATCGCTTTAAATCGTTTTATTTTACAAAAATAATTATAGTGAGTCTAAAAATGTTCCAAAATTCATTTTTGTCTCTCGAGATGTTTATTGGGCCGAGTAGGCCACATTTAGTCCAATGACCCATTTTTAGTCCGATAACTAATTAATCCTTTTTAGTTATGTTATATTTTACGTTAAATATCAAATAAGCCAATAAGCACTTCCAATAAGCACTTGGGTTCAAAACAGCCCATGTAGGCCGAGATTATGATGGGCTCGGCCCATTTATGCCAAATTAAATTTTAGTCCAATTCATGTAGTGTAAAATCAATAAGCTGGTGTTTATTACAATAAGCTAATAAGCATAATCTTCACCATTTCACCACTAGAGCCAAAATTTTATTTTTTTCAAAACCCCAATAATTATTTATTTTTAAAAGTGGCCGATTCATATACATATACATAAAAGTGCATATTTCGTCTTAAATACGCGTAATTAACACTAATCATTTTTTTACCATCAAATTAGTACCACAAGCAACAAGATTTACCACACAAGCAAGAAACATCATAATTTGTATGAAAACTTAAAAAAAAGTCGAGCACACAAAAACTATACATCAAACCCTAACTTTTTCATTTTAACAAATCATACACATGTAACACTTATTAACACTTTTAAACATCAAAACAACATGATATGAACCAGATTTGAACAAGTTTTTAAAAAATCCTTACAATGTTATAAAGATGTCGAGAGGTAGAAGGCTCAAGAACACACCAAATTGCACCAAATTTACCCGAGACACGTTATAAATAACCTGAAACACTTGAAAGTACACCCCGATTACTTATAACTTCAAAAAAAATTTGTAGATCTTGGTTCTTTGATTGTGGCCACGAGTTTTGAATAAGAGGGAGAGTGAAAATGATCTAGGCAAGTGTAGAAGATAAGAATGTGTGTGTGAGATTGTACAAAAAATACATGCATAACCCACTAATGCAATATCTTAACATATAATATATTTTGTCCTTTAGTGTTGGCTGTACACGACAAAAGGGGAGGGGGTTTAATGGGTTTTTTTATCCTCGTTGGTGTATCGTGTGTCGGTTTAAGCTTAAAAGTTACCGTAAAGTCTCGGTCTGACCTTTTTGGACACGTATACGCAAAATAAAGTTTTTATTGACGTTTCCGTCCGAAAAATAATAAAATATTATTATTTGCTCAAAAATTCATTTATTTGACTGCTACCATATATACTGTGCTGTCGGTACGCGTGTGGTGTTGCTTTTCAGTAATTACGAGAAAGCTCTCAGTAAATTACAAAACTTGTCAGTAACTATCAGAAATGGAATAATTTATGCTTACTAACAAAAATAAACTTTTTCTGTAGTGAGTGTATGCTACCGTATGCGGGACAGCTCCCAAAAATTCTCAATAATACTCAGAAACATGCAATCGCGGATAGAAATGCTCAGCTTAGAAATAACAAATAACCATTTATTATTAATTCAAAATGTGAAAATTACCATTTGTCACAGCAAAACACAGAACGGCATCAGAAAACCTTTGGCACCACATTTTGTGCTGTTACCGTTGGCACCAAAAAATGTGGTGCCGTTCTCCATTTTTTTTTTTTTTTTTTTCATTTACATAAAACATACATAATATTAACTAAAATAAACTTCATTAAATTTAAAAAAAAAATTAAAAAAAAAATAAAAAAAAAAAAAAAAAAACCTAGTACATAAACATAGAAATAAAAACCTAGTACTCGTCGGTTGGATACTTTGCCCGGATTCATGCTTTTTGGGCTTTCACGATCGCCGCGTCGATCGGATCCATCTTGCTTGTATCCATTTGTAGCACTCGCATCTCCTCGGCAATCTTTTGAGATTCATATAAAGTAACTCTCGCGAGTGACTCTCGTTCGATAACATCTATCTTTGCCTTGCGGTCTAACTCGATTTGTTGTTGCATCATTTCTTGAAACATTGCTGGGTTTGAACCGGAACTAGCGGTCGAGTTTGACGAACGTTGACTCTTAGAAATCCGGTGCATGCCGTCAGGCCGTGGCAACGCGTCTGGTCCAAAATGCTCGGGTTCCTCCTCCGTAACCCGAAGACGATTTCGCCTTGCCAATGTCGATTCGAGATTTTTCCACTTGTGCTTGTCTTTCAAAAAGTCCCAAGCGCTCATGTTTTTAAAGTCACTACCCGTCACCGTTTTATACAATGAATGCACCCTCGCCATAAAATCTTTATCACTCTCCCCACTCATAACACTTGTTTCATTCACTAACGAATTCCACATGGTAACCTCTTTATTCATTGGAGTCCACTTTCCCGTCAACATGTTCTTGGTACGAATAGTCCACTTGTGTTTCTTGGCTTCCGTATTGTATACGTCGAGAACTCTATACCAAAACGTATCCTTTGAATGACCTGCACCTCTTTTTGGATCATCGGATATTTGAATGAAACACTCCGCCAAAAGCAACTCCTCGTCTTGGGTCCACACGTTACGAGGTCGAGTACCACCTTGCGTAGCTTGCGTAGCTTACGTTTCGGTGGTTTTCTTCGTCTTCTTCGACGTCGGGGTCGGGATCACCTCTTCTTCATCTTCGTCTTCATCTTCGTATTCGTCTTCATCTCGTAGATGGAGGGATGCATGGTCGGAATTTGGTTGGGAAGTGGTGCCTTGGTTTAGTTGTTGATATTGTTGAGAAAGTTGTTGATATTGTTGCATTTTCCATTTACTAAATAGCATTTGTTCTTCGGGGTTCATGTATGGGTTTGTTGGGAAGGTAGGAAAGTAAGGCGATTGATTGTATGGATTCGAAGACGAGCCCGGATTGTTGGCCGGATTTGAAGACGAGCCCGTCATTTTGTTCGACGGGTCGTTGAGCATGTTGTTAATCCATGGTGAGTTGGGATTCATTTTGGTTAGAAAAAAAATTGAGAAAAGTAGATAGTAATATGCTATGAAATATATTGGAAGTGTGTGTGATTTGTTAGTGTATTTATAGGCAATTTTGTGGGTTAAAAAGTTTTTTTTTTTTTTTTTTTTTTTTTTTTTTTTTTTTTTTTTTTTTTTTTTGTGTCAAAATCACTTCCAAATGGTAACCGTTACCAAACGCTCCCTTTCTTCTCCAATTCAATTCCAACGTTCGAATTTGACCCAAAAAAAATAAAATAATAATAATAATAATAATAATAATAATAATAATAATAATAATAATAATAATAATAATTTGCGAATGGCGTCGGTTGGCAAATACGGCGCGAGCTTCCTTGGCGCCAGGTTCGTAGTGGTGCGCCGTTCATCATTTTGGGCTGGTGGGTTTGGCGGCATGAATGACACCACGATACCCCAGGCTCTATGAGATGGATCAGATCTCAGCAAAGGTTTGAAACTCCCACACATTGTAATGGACTAAGGTGTCGTTTGTTTTTTCCCAATAAACACTTTTTTCCTCTTTTCACTTCTTTTGTCTGCGGGAGGGCAGAGGTTTATGTTTGTTTTTTTGCAGACATAAGTGCTTCTTTTCACTTATTTCCTCTTCTAAATTGCAGACATTATCTTTCACTTCTTACCTCTTCTTTCACAAACCCTACATCTCTTTCGCAATATCTTTTTTTATACGTTTTTTTTTTTTAATGTTTTCGTATGTTTTTTTACGTTTTCAACCGTTTTTTTATGTTTCCGTTCGTTTTTTACGTTTTCGTCCGTTTTTTACGTTTTCGACCGTTTTTTTTACGTTTTCGTCGTTTTTTACGTTTTCGACCGTTTTCGTCAGTTTCTTAACGTTTTCGACCATTTTTTTAGTTAAAAAAAAGAAAAGAAAAGAAACGAAATGAAAAGAAAGAAGTACTTCAATAGCAAAAAAAACAAACAGTCTTCTTCCATGCAGATGAAGACTTTAGATGTGCCTCTTCTTCTGCAGACATGATTTGCAAATGAAAAGGTAAAAACTATGAAAAAACAAATGACACCTAAAACTATAACTAAGCTCATACTTTATTTCTTTAATTTGAGTACTCCGTATTAAAAAAGGTTCCTTTGAAACCAATTAAACATTAATCATTGTAAAGATGCAATTAAAAAGGAATATGAATACAACTGTGTGCCTAGGAAGCTACCCATTGCTTGTAAAAGTCAACGATTTAATTACAATGGCAGCTTCTAGGAAGCTTCTCAATGTTTGGACAATACAAGACATAATATAACACAACAGATCATGTAACACAAGTGACAAACACACATGAAATTTAATACTAAAAGCTACAAATGTCCACGCGTTGCGGCGACTTGAATGTGCATTTTCCCTTATATTGGACATAAGATCTAACTTAAGTCGGATTTTGAACTGGAAACGTATCTATGGAAATAGTCACGCGACTAGACGTGAGGCCGAAAGAAAATTTTGCATTTAAGACACTTTCTACAAACGCGGTTTCATGAGCTTTAAACAAGTTCCCTATAACACCAGAAATTTCTCAAGCTACAGTTTCTTCATAAGAAAGGGGGGAAAAATAAAGGAAACTGAAAATCATCTCTTCTCGCCCTTGAGAGGAATTCCTTTGTACAGTTGGACTTTGTCTTTCAAGGCATCTCGCCTTGGTCGTGCTAGTTTGTTGTTGGGATCAAATAGCAAGGCTTCCTCAAACGCTCTTAGCGCAGATTTGTAATCTTTTTTCTTCTCATACGCGTCACCCAAGTTGTTCCAAGCCGTGACATACCCTGGCTGAATCTTAACAGCTGTTTCAAGCTGAGATATTCCCTTGTCAATTTTCTCATCACGAACGTAACTCACACCCAAAGCATTGTAAACCTGAACCAATTACAGAACATAAACATCAAATGACACAACATTAAGAGGTTTTCATGTTACCTGGGTTGACTGAAAGCGGCTATATGACGTCCAAGATAGAAGCATGTGGACAAGTATAAGTGTTTATAGATAGATTGAAGGTTAGTTTTATAGTGAAAATAATGATACCTGGGCAAGATCCTGGTCATCTCCATCCCATTTATCAATAGCCTGAAGCAAGTACTTTGTAGCAGCTGGATAGAATTTCCTCCTTAACATCACCGCCCCAAGTTCAAATAGCTCTGTTGCACTTGCATCACCACTTCTCACTTGTTCCTGCGATATGAAATGATTGATGCTTTTAAGACTACTCATATAACTCCAAGGGTCAAAAGAATCACACGTATTTAAGTTACACCACTGACACGGGCAATACCAGATCAAGACTATTTTTATATAGTCATGTAGGTGTGATTTCCACAAACCTCGACTCATTAGGTTCTAATGTCTTTCTTTATGTGTTCAACATCCAAGATCAAGCAACAATACTAGTCTAGATGATGAACTTGTATATAAAACAGAAACTATTACCAACATCCATGCACTGATGCTTAAATTAAGCGGGTTAATGACTTCTAGGGTCATTATACTGTGCGGAAATATTCATTTTCGTCATTGTATGATATTTTTGTTCTTTTAGGTCATTATACTTATTATTGAGATATCATTAATGGATTAATTGCTTTCTTAAAAAAGACTAGATTGATACTATAATACGACAAATTTTTATGATCATATTTCACACACAAACTCAGCAGAAAGTTTTGGATACAGAGTGTTTCCTGGTCAATCAGACCAGTATCTAATTACCTGTTTTGACCGCATGCATGCATATATAACAAAGAACAAACCTCTCTAATTGGGACTCTAGTTTTGACACGGACCAAGTATCAATTATCAGTGACTGACATATTAATAGTAACATAAAATATGTGGTTCGTTACTTGTTCTTAGAGGTGGCAAAATGGGCGGGCCAGGAGGGCTCGGGCCACAGGTCCAAACGGGCTCGGGCCAGAACGAGCATGGGCTTAAATGGGTACGGGCCAAACAGGCTCATGTCATACGAATCGCTTTCGAAAAGACCCAAAACGCTGAAAAAAGTTCCCCAAACGTAACACATCATTTATATTTAAATAACCAAATATATTATAAGTTTTTCTTTAAAAACAATTGTAATGTTCTCCAATTGAGAGAAAACATGTGCCCGTTAATGCCCCTTTAACTTTTAAATGGGCCATACATGCCCATTTCAAAGAAAAAAAGAGTGGGCTAAATGCGTCCAAATCTTTTACAAATTAGCCCATAGAAGCCCATTTTTTTTTATTTTGGGTACAAATTGCCACCTTGTTCTGGTGAGAATGAGTAGATGACATACATCAACAAGAGGAAATGAAATTCAACATCATCAAAGTCTGTACCTGTAACTCTTTTGCAGAAAGATCAAGCTCTCTGCGGACAAGAACTTGACGGATCACAAAAAAGGTACCAACACCAAGCAACCCTAACAACAAAAGAAGGTAGGATAGCTGGATCCCTAACTCAAATAACTCCCCAACCTCATAAACAGGATTCATTTTCAAATATTCACTTGCTGCTACTGGCTCTGCCCATGTCAATAAACTCATTGATCCACTTGAAAACACTCCCATATTAATCAGATCTCTTTTTAAGTTTCTCACATCTTTGTCATTAGCTAATTCTGCAACACAGCATATAAACTTGAATGAAGTTTTACATTAAGACCACCACTAAAACAAACAGCATGTGTAGAGTTGATCAAAATGGGTAGGTTTTGTAATAGGTCAAAGGGTAAGCTTTGTACTAGTCGAAAAGGGCTGGGTTGACCCGTAATACTTTTTGCCCAAATTTCTTTTGTACTAATGATATGTGTCTAAATTATGATCACAAAGTTACATTAATCCTGGAATAAGTTTACGAGAAAAACGATTTAGTGAGTTGCACACAGTAAACAACAGTCTGGATGACATTAGTGAGACTTTTTCATCCAATCGATCATTTCTTTAAATTAGCAATTTTACTCCGTATGGATAAAAACATAACCCAAAACAGCGTGTATATAAGTGAATGGGCTGGAATTGCCGCCTATAGGATTATGTACCACATATCTCCTTATTATTCTTACAAAAATAATCTTTGGAAATATATACATAGCTCCCTTTTGGTGTAGTTTTTTGACATTAGTGAACTAACTAGTTTATGTTGGTTGAAGGTAGAATTTGACGGGAAATAACAATTACAATGGAAAGACACTGGATATTAGAATATGATTACATTACCTGACATAGTTCTCCTTCCATTAACTGTCAAAAATACACAAGTATCAGTATATAGCAGAATACTTTCAGCACTACAATATGATCAGATTTAAAATAAACTAGTAACTTCAATTTCAACAATACTGAAAAGAAAGCACATGACTCGGTCCAAATACATCTTGTTATGTCAAAGGGATTTAAAACTATATGTACAAACGCAATACAATGTCTACCTTGTTTAGTGACATGTAGACCTTGTTTAAACTACTTTCAACAATAAGGGACTTTTGGCTCATGATGTATTACATTGGCACATAGCTTATGAATAAAATGTTGGACTCTATTAGAAACACCGGAAACTTGTGAATCAAAACATAGAATAGGTTACAATAGTTTAACAGAAAGGGAAAGCCCTGTTTGTTTTGTTGGGACAACTTAAAATGGAAAGTGTTTACAATACTTTGTGATGGAAGGATATGAGAGTATGGTTTGTTGACCGCTCTCCCCATTACAATGTATTACTAACATTATCAACCATCGTTGCATCAGTAATGGATATGGGCATTTAGACATCTTATTATGTCAACCATCTTGGTGCACTAATGTATTGAGCATGAGCACATCAAATATTATAGCTTTAGAAATGTTAAGAAGTTACAACAGAGAGTTAAATAGACTTACACAAAAGAGAAAAAGACAGGAAGCAATGGAATTACCGTCGAGTTTGGATGAGATAAGTGTCTGAATAGCTCCTAGTTCTCTTCTACATATCTGTTTTAAGGTATGAAAAATAAAGTTAGTATCTACTAAAATCATTTGAATAACAACCTTCTCGTTGAGGTCAATCGTGGCAACTAGACGTGGCAGTTTTGATCCATTTACATAATATAATGCGTGGATTTTGTTTATGTTTTACGTCAAACGGGTCAAATAAAAAAGAAGCAAAACCTGCAAAAGGGATCATGTCAAACGTACAAAGTGTATATTCAATGCAAACAACCTCTAACATCGCGTTAATCACGGATTTACATCATTATTGTAATAAAGTTATGTGTTTATAATCGCGTTAAACTCATTAGCTATTATTAAACAAATATTGAGAATAGAAGAAAGTTGTTTGAGGATCAACCCGCATGACCCATTTCAACTCAAACTCGTGCTACTCAACATCCCTGACAATCCTTTGGCTCAGTTAGTACCCACCTAAAAAAACACATGGGCCCACCAGAGAGATTTTGTGGATAAAAGGTCAAGAGTTCGAGTCTTGGCTCTTGGTCACTCCCATTTAGCCAGGAGAGTTGCCGGAGCTATTCCTTGGACACGACAATGGCCGGTGCCAAAAGGCACCCGGGGTCCCACCAATTCACACCTATTTGTGGAAAATTGCAGTGCAAATAAATATACTATGTTTGTTTTTCTTTGACACAAGTTTATCCAAATAATTGCACTACAGAATCTTTCCATAGAATTTCCAATTTTGAAGTTAGTGGCAGAGGTCACTTTAGCAGACTAGTAATTTGTAACACTAACAAGTTAATCTTAAAATGGAAATGAGTGGAGTATAAAAAAAGAAAGAAACCTGAGGGTGAGGGGTCTTATGGGGAATTATAGATGGAAGAAAAGAAATGCGTGACTGGAGAATCATTTTTGTTGGTTGGTTAAGGAGAATTCAGAAATCACGTAAGAGAAGAAGAGACCAAAGACATGGTGGAATTGGTCTGGATAAGTTTATCTTCTATTTTCCCCTCATCATTTCTTTTCATTAATAAATGGGCACACTCACCCATTTAATTAAAAATATAAATAGGGCTTTTTGATGGAGATGTTAGCTTTTTGTTATAAAATAATCTCATTTAAATTAAGTAATTCCGTTTGGATACATTAACTTCAAGCTTTTATTTCAAACAAATAGCTCTTAAATGAAAAGCTGATTTATAAAGCTTTTTAAACATCTTGAAGCTGTTAAAACTTTAAATTACTGATATACCTTCCAAACATTGGTTTACAATTATAGATATGTCATTTTATGTCATTTTACATCTTATAATTACATTTAACAGCTAACTTACCAAACACTTTTATTAAAAAAAAGATACAATTTGTAGCTCATATTAACAGCTTTGCAGCTTACAGCTTACAGCCTACAATTTACAGCTTACAGCTAATTTTGCCTAATATACCCAAAGTCCTCCGATCACTTCCCTAAATAAATTAGGTAGCAACTTTTTTAAGTATCATTTTAACAAAGAAAAATATAAAAGAAAAGAAACTGCCAATGATGATCAGCCCAGCTGGTCAGAGGCACTCCCGATTTTACCCAAGGTCTTGAGTTCGATCTTTAAGGATGGCAAGCATTGGGGTTTTTCCCTCCGAATACTTGTAATGGCCCATGGTCAACATCTCGTTGTCTAGGGTACGTGCAAGGCTTCACTATTATTCAGTGAGATTTCCCTGATGTCGTATCCCGACTGAATGTTCAAAAAATATAAAAGAAAAGAAACTTAAGTAAAAAAAAGAGGTTGTGTTAGAGAAAAAATGGTTAAAAAAGAATGATTTGATTAATATTAAAATATAATGTTTACTCTTATAATTGAGCTGAAAATGTTTATTTGCTATTTATTTACTTTCAAAATTAGTTTATTTATTTATTTATATTCGTATATCATATCTTTTAATTGTATAATTTTAAAACTGTTTTATTTACACAAGTAACATTTATAAAACAAAATATTATGCATAATTTAGTAAAATTTATGTTTGTTTTTCTACATTCGTTTATGTTCGTTTAGTATCTTAATAAATGAACATAAATGAATATGAACAACTCATTTTCTTAAAAAACAAACATGAACAAGAAAATCCGTCCGTTTAAACGTCCGTGTCCGTTTATTTGTGCGTTTAATTAAACGAATGAACATGAACAAAGCTTTGTTCGTGTTCATCCAATTCATTTACAACCCTATATTATATTCTTTTGAGAAAAATAAATCTTTTAGCTAAAAAAAGAAAAAAATTGAAAATACATTATTCGCATCAAGTAATGTGAGTTTAATTTCAATATCGAAATTTCATATTAGTCAATTGAAAGTTAAAATTTATATTTGTCAACGTCTCCAAGTTTATTGACCTCTCTAAACTTTATATTTGTTTCTAAAAGACAGTATTTATTGTTATTGCCGTAATTTATAATATTTTTATTTTGAAGACAATCAAACAAGTATATCAAGCCGTTAAAACTCCTTTAATTCAACTTACGTACCCCGCGTGCGGGATCTAAAACTAATAATTATAATAAGAAAAATTATTAAGTTATATGATTCCTGAAAAAACATATAATTTTGATTAGAAATATCGTTTCATTTCTAAAGAAAAAAAAAGTGTGCATAGTCTATTTGATGTAGTAGGATATATTGATTGGACTTATTTTTTATCTCTGTATTTCACTATTGATCCCGCCATGATTTAAATGATAAATAGTAAGACACATGTTATGTTATTTGATTTTTTTAGCAATGATTTATTCTAAATGATAAAGTTAATATAATCTGACTAAGGTAGTGTTTGTTTTTCTTAAAAATGTCTTAACAGGGTCTGACTAACCATAACATCTGGATCGGTCAGAGGCAAACACCAAAAAGATGGTTTGTTTTTTTTCTTCGATCAGACGCGGACAGAGGCGTTAAGATCTTGTCGGATCAAACTTGGAGTGGTAGTCTTAATGCCTCTGAACCTTGAGAAAACAAAATAACGTTGCAAGATCTTGTTGGAAAATCTAAAACAATGTTTTCTTCTTCTTCTTCTTTATTTGAACCTGTAATAGCTTGAAATCCTACTTTATCATACCCACTGTTGAGATCGTATGGCACTAGAAGAGAAAAGAAAGATAGATGGGAATATAATAGAAAGATAGAATAAGAAATATAGATAAGATGATTGATGACAGTAGAGTAACAATGGAAAGTGTATGTATTAGATTGGAAAAGAAAAGAAAGATACAAGAGAGAAGAATACAAACACACACACTCCCACCTTATCTCACTTACTAAAGCACACACTAGACTTATGTGGTGGGAGTGTGTTGATATAGCAAACACAGCCACGCCCTAATGGATTAGGTGGGCTTTTGTTGGGTTCTTGTGTGGGCTATTGTGTATTACACTTATACAATTATAATCCAAACACAACTAATACCTATAGCCCACATTCTAGACTAAATATGATACATTTAACACATAAGTTCTAATTGCAAATGACCATCACTTTTGCATTTATAAAATAAATGCTAACAATCTCCCCCTAAGGGATGGTCATTTCAATGACGCTCCGGTGATTGGTTCTTTGTTCCTTCATGCATTGTGATCTTCAAAGAATCGACTTTTGGATGTTCTTGCCTTGATCAACTTCTTCTGTTCAGATGCGTTGACGATGTTGATGATGATGGTGAATGGACTTTCTTCAGTACCTGCATAAGACAGTTAGCAATAAATCGTCCAGCGGCCATCATGTCGTGAGGCAAGATCCTTAGATCTCATTAAGACTCATACAACTTGTATCCTTTTGAGTGAACACAAGTGTATTGCATAGGAAGTGTTCCTAAGAGATCTTTGATGAATCACATGTCTCTAGACTCAATTATGTGCGTTTTGGTTTTAGTCGTTGGAGGCATGGAGCAGAGTGCCACCTTTTCAATATCAACACATCTCGGAGTGAGAGGTCGATAGATTATGCAGTGTTCTCCGTGAGAAATGAAACAAATATCTTTTAAGAGATATCTGAGTGGCAAGGAGGGGTTTGTGCAGCGCGTCACTGGGTCCATGACGTCTTGTCTTCAATATCAGTATCACCTTAGTGAGTACCGATAGCAGATGTATTGACCCGGTTTCTGACCTAAGTTTTCATGGAGGGCTATTTCTTTTCACCCTTACATTAAACTTTTCTTTTTCATTCTTCAACCCATTCTTTCTCCTTTCTCATTTTGCTCCTTTTTCAATCTTACCTAAGGACTTCTAATTCTAGACAATTGGAATTGTCCTTGGGTAGATCCCTCCGGTTCTGGCGGATCATTAGACATTACCTAACCATAATCACCTTATTACTCCATGATTATCCTAGATTTGTTGATCGCATGCCATAAAACCATTTGAGAAAATCTCTCAAAGTGTTCATGAATAAAACACATTTTGGTTAACACTTCAAGAGTTTTGCATTTTCTGAAATACTCCCCCTTCACATATGCTCATGCATTTTTGAAATAAATAGCACATGTTGGGTAGAGTTCGCACATTTGAAATGATCAATTTTCAATGAACATGACCTTCGCGAGACACGCTTACATCACTAGTTACACTAGCTTGAAATTATTACCCGTCCCGGTCATATTCAATGATCATCTCTCGAATTGGTACATTCTACTCAGACAAGTCCTTTGCGAGACACGCTTACATCACTGGTAAACCAGCTTGAAATTATTACCCGTCCAGGACATGTCTTTTCGATTTAACGGACGTTTAGTTTCGTCAATTCGAGGGTTCAACTGAGTCTGATTTTGAGATTCGAACCATGATCACATATTAATCCCATTTCTCCCCCTCAAAAATAGCATTCCGATGGTATTTTTGATACCGTTTGATTAAAATCATTGATTTTGGAAAGCTAATAGGGAGAAACGATTTTGCATGAACTTTTTGGAACAAAAATTGTTTATGAAGTACTCCCCCTCAAAATTTGCATAAGTTTTGACATTTTTGAAAACTTTGGAGCGGATGGGGAGTAACGATTTGAAAATCTTAAGCAAAATTTTTAAAAGTTTTGAAAAACCTTTTGAGAAATTTTGAATAAAATTTTGCTTAAGATTAAGAAGTTTGATTTGATAAACTTAGCGTGAAAACTTCTTTTCTTTTTAGGATTGTTGCAATAAAACGTACAACAGGGTCCTTTCTTTGAAAAACGGGTTATACACTGTTATGTGTGCATAAGCCAAAATGTTGAAGCTCGGGTTGTAAGCTGAAATACTTACAAGCCATTGATTTTTAGGATAAGCGCTCGAAATTTTTTGATGAAGCACTTTCCTTTCTTTGAAGATCGGGTCCTGAACTGATGTGTTCAGAAGCCATTGGGTTAAGCGCGGGTCCTAATCCGATATGATTAGAAGCCATTAGGTTAAGCGCGGGTTTCGTACTGAAATATACGAAAGCCATTAAATTAAGCGCGGGTTCCGTACTGAAATGCACGAAAGCCACTTGTAATAGCTTGAAATCCTACTTTATCATACCCACTGTAGAGATCGTATGGCACTAGAAGAGAAAAGAAAGATAGATGGGAATATAATAGAAAGATAGAATAAGAAATATAGATAAGATGATTGATGACAGTAGAGTAACAATGGAAAGTGTATGTATTAGATTGGAAAAGAAAAGAAAGATACAAGAGAGAAGAATACAAACACACACACTCCCACCTTATCTCACTTACTAAAGCACACACTAGACTTATGTGGTGGGAGTGTGTTGATATAGCAAACACAACCACGCCCTAATGGATTAGGTGGGCTTATGATGGGTTCTTGTGTGGGCTATTGTGTATTACACTTATACAATTATAATCCAAACACAACTAATACCTATAGCCCACATTTTAGACTAAATATGATACATTTAACACATAAGTTCTAATTGCAAATGACCATCACTTTTGCATTTATAAAATAAATGCTAACAGAACCATTCAGTTGCCGGAAAACATTCTTCTTCTTCAATATTCAGTTGCCGGAAAACATTGTTTTAGATTATACAACAATGGTTTCTTCTTCTTCTTCTTCTTTATTTGTAACTGTTGGCAGTAATGAACAATGTTTTCTCATTTTTTGGTGAATAAACAATGTTTTCTTCTTCTTCTTCTTTATTTGTAAACTGTTTTAGCATATATTCTTTTTGGTGAATAAACAATGTTTTCTCATTTTTTGAGGTGATAAGGTTTGTTGGCAGTAATGAGTGGTGTACCGCTTTTGGAGCAAGTAGTGCAAAGTAAAAGGAAACAATAGGAAACAATAGTATTGGCTTGTAGGTTGGCATCAATATACAATGGGTTTATGGATGCAATTGTTGGGCAAAGTTAATAAAAGTATATCAATGTTTGTATGTTCGCGGTTTTTGTTGTGTATAAGAGGGTGTATTAGTTTTTTCTTTTGTGTATTAGTGGGTTAAAAGTTTTCGGTTGTGTATATTTATCGGCTTTTGTCATTATTATCAAAGACATACAATATCTAATGTTCAGACGTTTTTACATAAAACAAACAATCTTATTTGATTCAGATTCAGACATTTACGCATCAGATTCAGATTCAGATGTGCGATTCAGATCCAGATCCAGAGCCTCTTAATAAACAAACAACACCTAATATTGCTCATTAAAAGCTTGTAATGTTCCAACAATGGAGAAAACACTACACATAGGACTTCAGTTTCTTCATTGAAAAAAGATTGTCTTATGGCTAACATCACATTGGGTTTCAAGACGGGTGTTTCTTAAATTGAATGATGTGGAGAGATATCAAGATTAGCCACTTATTCGAGAGATAGGTTTCTGTGAGTCTTCCCATTAACATGAAAAAAGGGTTTCGTCCCACTTAATATGTGGAAAAGACACACCCCCTTGGCCCCTTAAGATCTTCTCAAACTGCTCAAACATGAATGAATTCAATTGTACACTAGTCAAGTGAACCAACTGTCAGAACATTGACTTACTTACAACCAGAGGCTCAACTCCAGGACAGTCCATATGCTGAGTTCTAAGTTCTAATTACCATTGATTCAAGGATTATCACCGGCTCGAAGCCACATTTTACCAAATCATGTCATTAGTTGGTTTTCATGTGTCCCTAGGCACTTGTTAGCCTCAGCAGTATTTCTTATTACTATGATCTAGTACTTCAGTTCATCACTCATTCTATTCTCCAAGGATACTACTATACTAGGATCTCAATTCTCATATCATTAACGATATTGTACTGGTTTTACAATCTTACCTTTGTCGATGGCTGGCTCAACAAATATATTCTCCTTTATAAAGCTACAAGGAAGCAAACACAGCTATATTTTCACTAATAAATGAACTACAGATTACTCATATAAGGGAGATTAACCTCTAGAGTCTAAGAGGGTGTTTGTTTTTACCAAAAATGTCTGAACCGCCTCTGACATCTTACCAGTCAGACGCGGTCAGACATGGGGTTTGTTTGTTTTTTTATTGCGAGTCAGACGCGGCCAGAGGAATAACATCTTACTCGATCAGACATGGAGTTTAGGTCTGACTGGCTCTTAACAGCCATCTCTCACACCTTTCAAACCTACCTGGGTTCGAATTACAAGAAAAACGAATTACATGATTTATGTGTTGTTCTTCGGTAATTCAAAGAGATAGGTCAAAAACATTTGTGGGTTTTAATTGGGTAGCAGATTAGATTTGTAGATCTTTTTCAATTTTGGTGAAAGAAAATAAAAAAAAGGAGAAAGAAAGAATTTTGGTAGATACATGCTATCAATGAATATGTGGCGGCTAAGGTTAGGGCATACATACCCATTGTGTTATATTAGGCTCGCCCAGTAAGAAGGGTCAATCCTTCTTATTTTCTCTGTCACGTCAGCTTTCTCTCTTCAGCGACCTTCAGACGATTAGGTGCCCCAGTAAGGGCGACCTTCATCATTTTTTTTTTTTTTTTTTTTTTTTTTATAACGGTTGAATTTTAAACATGGGAAAAGTAGTTGATCGTGATCACGACTATGATAGGAAAAAAAAGGAGCCGATCGAGATCTCTCTAGTAAAGAGATCGACTAAGGATCGAGTGTGTCGATCGATCACACTCCCTTACTGCGAGTAGCCTTAGGTTACTTATTTTTGGGCTAAGTTATTATTATTAGTTGATTGGGCCAAATATAAAATACAATACAATCCAAAAGGTTAAAATGCTTATATGAAATTTGGTATTATAATTTAGACTACAAATATAGTGTTGGGTTAAATTTTTCGGGTTCATTGGATTAAAAACCTAGCCAGTTTCCATGAAGCCGAGTAATTGAATTGATAATCATAGTACGTTTATTGACAGCGGTGAACCAAAACCATGTGTTTGTGAACGTATACTTAAAAATGGACAATTAAAATCATTCAGACAATTATAAAAAAACAAACAACACTATTTCATTCAGATTCAGACATTATAGCCAACTCTTACCAGTAAGATGTGGTAGTCAGATTCAGACCCAACACATCTTAATGAAACAAACACACCCTAAGACTATGCTCTATTTCACCTTTGAGAACTATGAGTTCTTCCCAACAAATTAATAAAGTTTGTTATAGTTTCCAAATCATTCTCTGTGCATCTCTTATGCAACCAGCCTTCCTGTAGCCTCACATTAACATCCCTGCAATATGAAATTGGAAGCATTAACCCATGGTTGTTGCTGAGAATGGATAGTACGCATATCAAGTCCGGGTGGGGACAGGTAAGGGGATGAAACGGGCATTCTAAGAGCACGTCAAAACAGGTTGACCAACTCAAAAACACTTTTTCACTCATCTTTTTAGTTCTATGCGCAACTAGTTTGTAGTTTCTTGTTACAAAAGTTCTTTTTTTAGTACGTATAAAAATCCACTATTTTTTCTAAAAGAGTAAATTACACCGTTCGTCCCTGTGGTTTAGCCAGATTTCATGTTTAGACCCCACTATGGAGAAATTACTGCAGACCTCCCCAACGCTTGGTTTTTTTGCACGCTGCTTGTTAAATGGATCGTCAAGTACGAGGGTAGCTTGGTCTTTTCACCATTTAGGCATTTACACCCGTTACGAGGGTAGCTTGGCCTTTTCACGGTTCTTTTAACCGTTACGTTTTTTGGACTAGCAACGTGCAAAAAACCAAACGTTGGGAAGGTCTGTAGTAATCTGTAATTTATCCATAGTGGGGACTAAACATGAAATCCGGCTAAACCACATGGACGAACAGCGTAATTTATTCTTTATAAAAAGCAAGATAAACCATCATTTTGACATTGAATACACTACGGAAGACGTTTTGGCAGTTAGACCCATTTAACCCAAATCGATACATTTATAGGTAAACAGGTTAAATTTTACATCTCAAATACTACACAGAAAACGTTTACCTCCTCAAAGAGAGAACCTCAAAATTTCTTTTGAGGTGGGTAGCATGCTTTGTAAGAGCATCTTGAACATATGGTTTGCCAACAGTTCTTATAGCTGCAGCATTCAGTAGATTTTGTAACGAACCATGCTTCTTCAAAAGTTTAAGAGCAGTTTTCATGCCAAACCCAGGCACCAGATGCTGAATTCCAGGAACACCATCCGCTTCATCACCCACAATGCATCCTACATACGTCAGTTTCATAAATTTGTAAGAAAGAAAACCATAAAATGATTTTATGATTTTATCAACCTTTACTGCTTCAGAAAGAAACCGGCTCTCTTTAGTGGATGGAAATCGAAAACTATGTACAGTATTAAACATCACATTGTAGCATTTTTAACAAAGTATCCTCTTAACGCTTTCAATAGAGGTGGCGAGATGGGCATGTCAGGAGGGCTGGGTAAGGTATTAAAAAAGGGTCAATTTATTGTGGGTTAAACAGGTTGGCTCATCAACAGTTTTTCTCCATCTTTTAACTTTATAAAAACCTAATGTACTAAGTATGATTACAACTATATTATAGAAATTATATCTAATTTCTTTGAACAATCAATTTTAAATCATTAAACATCTGAATAACTCTTTATGCGACTTTCAACCCATTTGACCTGTCAAACCGTTTCAATATACGCAAATTTTTAGATTTGACAGGTTGTAAGATAAAATGTAAACCAGGTCAACCCATTTTTATGTAGATGGGTTGATAGTTCCACCTTTAGCTTTCATAAAAAGTTAATAGACACACGCGAATTCAAGATGCTAAATGGGACTTATTTGAGATACCAAGGCACTGCATGCTTACTGAGACTTAAATCAGATAATGGATCACACTTGTATTGAGCTATGTAGTGGTCTAAGGTATAAAAGGACCATCTTTTTAACTCTGGAAGAGGCATAACTAGTTGCACATCTTCACAAATTAGTTGCTTGAAATCTTTGTCTGGAGAAGCAATAACAACTCGGTATCCCTTTTCTAGAACTTGTTCAACAAGTGTAGCCACAACATCATCTGCTTCTTGTGCTGGAATCTTCACAACCTGCATATCCTTCCAATTAAAACATCACTGCTTTCTTACAAATAAGAACCCTTAAAAAGTAGGTGTAATTTGATTAAATCTAACGGGAAGCCTCCGAGCAGCTGCTAAGGTTTAACATGATTATTACTATACAGCACTTATTGGTTATTACTGTTTACATGATGTCGTCTATCTAGAATACAGACATTAGACTATACGGAGTAAAACTTTATTTAAGATTACAGACCAAATTAAAAGGGTTTAACCATTTTAAAACAGTTCGGATGACTTCTAACCCATTTAACATGGTCAACTCATCTGATGCGTTTCCGTTTTAGCTTAGGTTTTAAGACTTCGCCCAAATAACCCATTAGATATAAAATACAACCGGCTCATTTTTAGGCGAACATGTCAAAACTTAAACGTCAGTCCAGTAATATTGTAGGCCCTGAAGTTTTAATCATTTTATAAGCTTACATGTAAATCTATATTCTAATTGTAGAGTCTGATCTTCAATTAATTGCAATAACAGATTCACTAGTTTTCCGTTTATTCCCATCATAATAACCATTGATACTTACAGATGTTATTAGATCATATACTAACCTGGAACTCTTCCTTAAAAATTATTGAATATGATTTAGGTCCCCCGGTATCATTTCCTCTGTCTTAGCAAGCATATAAACATCTTTTCTTTTAATTGCTTTTGCCTGAAGTTTTATATGATCACAGTCTAACTTTTGCAATTACATCTAAAGCCATTGATTAAATCATAGTTAGTCCATTACATTTGAACACTTCAGAAGCACCACGTAAGGTCACACCCCCAATAAAAATTTTCCGCAAATATTCTGTTTGATAGATTACAAGTACAAAGTAAAAAATATAATTGCATAAGTTAAAGGAATAGGAGTAACATTACAAAGATTTACTGACCGGCACATTACATTTGGCAAGGGTATCTGAAATGAGTTGATGTGATCTACTCCCAACAACTGGAGCCTTTGCAGCAGAAGCAGACACCCATGGTGCAAATTTTCTTCTGTGTGTTTTATATGAAGATAACATTTGTCTCCTATATTCATGAGCCCCTTCTCCATCTATAACCTGCAAAAGTAATGATTTGTGCTCCAAAGATCAAATATTGATTACTTTGTTAAGTTTATTTCCTTAACACAGAAACACCTTTTTCAATTATTGTATGTTTCAAATTATATCACAGATCTTTCATTAATCGGGAATACTTACTAAGAAGGTTCTACTAACTGTACCATCCATTCATGGGTTAGAGTTATCAAATCCCATCCCTGAGTTGCATAATTCAGAGCATTAATTCATTTGTAGATGCAATAATTTGACCCAATTTACTTACAAATAGGTTGATTCAAGTTATGTTTTATCTAAAACAGGTTAAACAAGTAACCAAAAAAAAAAAAAAAAAAAAAAAAAAACTTAGCTAAAGAAAACGGGTCAAAAGTTATCAAAATAAAATTTTAAAGCATAAACCATCCCAGATCATTATATTTAAAAACATAGATTATTACTGAAGCATAGTGTTTGCAATCACATTTGACAGACTAGTTAATTACTGAAGAATTAATTTTGGACAAAATTGTGTTTGATGTAAACCCAACCTAACCAGACTCATATTGACATGTTGACCGACCCAATCGACTCAAGCATTTTGCCACCTCCAGCACATTTTTGATGTTGTGTCACCTCTCACAAGCTTACACATCGTGCATACTGCATCAATGTTGTGCCATGATTTGGAAGAGATTTTTCCATCATTTGCAGAAGCTGCACACCGCATGCTTAGATATTACAACAGCAAGAGGTGTGAGTGTGGCTTCTCTTATGTCATCAACATCAACATGAGACGGTAGCTTTAAAGGTCCACAAAAAAAGTTGGTTTAACTATGTGCACCATTATTTGTCTTAAAGTAATTGAGCTCATGGCATACGAATTTATGACTAATCATTTAATGGAGCATGGCTTAACTCAAAGTTGAATTATGTGAGAAAGGATGGCATAACGAGCAAAAAGTTATAATCTTCTATAAATTAGTCTCCTTTTCTATCTCTATAACACATCCAATAGAACAACCTATTATGCAACCGTTTTTGGCTCTATCACATTCAGGCTTGAAAGAAGATTCATGACCACAAGCAGTACATGATATACGCTACTATCAACGGCTAGCTTGTCAATGGAAGCTTTTCTTAAGTAGTGATATAAAGGTCAAGGTAATTAAATTGGTTCTTAAAAAGGAAGTTTTTATATGTGATTTACTTTGTATTCATTTTAAAAGAATAAGGGAGAGAAGTTATGTTCACATTCTTACTCTTTTCATGGTAGATGTTCCGCAAAGAAATATACGGAATTCCGAAAGATATTAAGCCCATTTGCTCAATTTGAATTCCCATTCTAGACAAACTATATGTTTAACTACCTGCAGTGGTACTTAATTCCTAGCTAATAAACACAAATTACATAAAACTGAAATGAGCTATATGTTGATATCGAAATCAAGTCATACACATGGATAAATAATTGCAATAGCCTGCCTAATTAAAAATACATTGCTTCTATGCTTAATTTTAAGCACAAGCAGTTAACCGCTTCTTGTGCTTATCTGCTTTTTTGAGGTAAAACAAGCAAGTTTCTGATAAGCATGTAAGGCTGCTATTTGAATTGCTTATCTGAAATAGAATCAAGATTATTTTCACACCAACCAGCATATTAAATTATTTTATTTTCTACAAAATAAAACACAATATCCCGAAATGCTTATTTTTAAGCAGCTTATAAGTAGTTATACTTACAGCAATGACAGGGTCAGTGAGGCTGACTTGAGAAAAGAAAAGTGAAATCCAATGAGCAAAAGACTCTAAACTGGGTCTACTTCCATTATAACAAATTGGGTTCACATCCAAAAAGAACACCCTTTCCTTCTTCTTTTTTATCTTTTGCTTCTTATTACCATCATCATCATTTTTAACTAGTTGGTTGTCCTGTTTTGGTTGCAACAACAACCCACCAACTGAAGTAGAAGAAGCAGCAGTGGGTTTAATTCTACACCGAAAAACAGAAGGAGGAGGAGGAGGTGAGACAAGAGTAGCCGGACTCAAACCCGTAAATGTTGTATGAGTATGTAATAAGATGTCCATAATAATCCTACTCACTGTCGAACCTGCAACTTATCTACCTATTATCTCTATTTTTTATCATTAAATAAAAAGTTTATTGCCACCCAAAAGTCATGACTTTAATTTCATAAATTCATAAATTTAAATGTTTATTGCTAATTTATAAGGCGATTACAGGTTTGGACTAAAAAATTTTTAAAATTTATTGCTTCTTATCATCAGAAATTTAAAAAGTTTATTTCTTTTTTTCACTGTCGAATCCGACTCACTCAAACACGATTACAATTTAGACTAAAAAATATATTTATTTATTTCTATTCTGTCATTAAAAGGTGGTATGTCGTAGTAAAAGTTAAGAATGTTTTTTTTTTGTTGATTAAGAGACAATAAGTAAGAAAAAATAATTCTTCCTAAACTAGATGTAAAGGAGATTTTTCTTTATATATATATATATATATATATATATATATATATATATATATATATATATATATATATATATATATATATATGTATATATTGGTTCATGGAAAAAATGCACTTTGGTGGAAAAGTGAGAAAATAGTGCAAATCACCCTCTTCTTCCCCTCCCTTTTTTCACACCAAACTACAGGGACCTAATTGTATTTTCCTTCATTCTTTAAGGGAGGTTTTGTATATTCGCACCTTACCCGCCCCCGCCCCCCCTCCCCTCCCCCGGGAAAAAAAAAAAAAAAAAATCCCGCAAAAAAAAAAAAAAAATTTTGGTGGCCAAATTTTTTTTTTTTTTTTTTTCGGGCCAAAAATTTTCCCGCCAAAATTTTATAACTGTGATGCACCTTTTTATTTTGGTGCATCACAGTTATAAATTTTAGTTATAACTATGATGCACCAAATTTTATAACTGTGATGCACCAAAATAAAAAGGTGTTTTTTGGGGGCACTTTTTTTTTTTTTTTTTTTTTTTCCAGGCAAAAATTTTTCCCGCTTAAATGTTATAACTACGATGCACCTTTTTATTTTAATGCATCACAATTACAAATTTTGGTGCATCATAGTTATAACTAAATTTTATAACTGTGATGCACCAAAATAAAAATGTGCATCATAGTAATAAAATTTTGGCGGGAAAATTTTTGGACTGGAAAAAAAAAAATTTGCTCAAAAAAAATTTTTTTGGCGGGATTTTTTTTTTTTTTTTTTTTCCGGGGGGTGGGGGTGGGTTTCAAAACTTACCCTGAAGTTTGAGATGTTTCAAATTCTACCCTATAACTTTTTTTCTCACTTTTCTATCTAATTACACTTTCCCTAGAACAGGACCCTCTCCTTCCCCTCCTTTCTTTCACACCAAACTACAGGGACCTAATTGTATTTTCCTTCATTCTTTAAGGGAGGTTTTGTATATTCGCACCTTACCCCCCCCCCCCCCGGGAAAAAAAAAAAAAAAAAAAAAAAAAAAAAAATTCTCGCCAAAAAAAAAATTTTTTTTTTTGGGCCAAATTTTTTTTTTCGGCCCAAAAATTTTCCCGCCAAAATTTTATAACTGTGATGCACCAAAATAAAAAGGTGTTTTTTGGGGGCATTTTTTTTTTTTTTTTTTTCCAGGCAAAAATTTTTCCCGCCTAAATGTTATAACTACGATGCACATTTTTATTTTAGTGCATCACAATTACAAATTTTGGTGCATCATAGTTATAACTAAATTTTATAACTGTGATGCACCAAAATAAAAAGGTGCATCATGGTGATAAAATTTTGGCGAGAAAATTTTTGGCCTGAAAAAAAAAAAAAAAAAAATTTGCCCAAAAAAAAATTTTTTTTTGGCGGGAAAAAAAATTTTTTTGGGGGGGGGGGGTGTGGGTTTCAAAACTTACCCTGAAGTTTGAGATGTTTCAAATTCTACCCTATAACTTTTTTTCTCACTTTTCTATCTAATTACACTTTTTCCTAGAACCGGACCCTATATATATATATATATATATATATGACTCTCTTGCGAGAACTGACAGAACCACCAAGAACATACATGCACGCCTTCAATAATTGTATTTTTGCACATATGTTCTAAAAACAACATATATGTTTTAAAAAAAACATGGTTGTTCTTTCCATTTTCGCTCAAATACATTTGCAATCAACATGATATTAATGTTTAATGTTTTAAACTGGTTGTGAATGTTAACCAAAACGTGACGCCATTATTAAAAAAAGTTAGCAATGTTTGATCATCAATTTAACCACAACATAACTTGTTTATTAGACCAAGAGTAGTGTGCATTAAAGTAGGCTTAGTTGCCTTTTTAACACCCGTTAGACCACCCCATCAACCGTTGAAGCCCGTTGAATTGACAAAAAATAAAAAACATTCCGTTAACAAAAAAAAAAAAGCATTCCATTAAAAAAAAAAACATACAATTTATTAAAATTAAATAAACAAAACACAAAAACAAAACAACCTAAAAATTAAAAATATTTGTTCTAACATGTTAACATTCAATTCTGACACGTTAACAGTGGTAAAAATTCAATGTTAACAGTCAATCCTTATCTTTAACGCCAGGATTTTAATTAATTATTTATTTATTTATTTTTTTATGTTTAAGTAATTTAAATCTAATTTTTAATCTTTAACGATGTAATTTGTATTTTTAAAGTGTCAAAAAAAAAAGATGTTAAATAAATAAAAAAAATAATCATCACACTCATAGCTTCAACGCCCCAACCCACTACTCCCATTTTGTAAACAACTTTCATTATGACACAATGGACACTTGTCGCAATTTGCCCCCACACCACTACTCTTGGTCTTAGTGTGTTGGTATTAGGTTGTCTTTTGTGCCATGTCGAAAATTGATAACTCTAATAATAATGATGACGATGGATATGCTAAACATCTAAATCACATGAGAGTCATTCTTCTAAACAACGAGCATGAAAACCCGCGCGTTGCGGCGGGCTTTTTGGCTTTCCGTTTTTTTATACATCAGCATAACAAACTATATATTGAATTGAAGGTCTAGGAAGACAATGTATAAGTCGTAAGAGTACCAACAAAAAAAAAAAAATCAAATTCAAAATCTTCTAAAATGAATGTACACATGTTCCTTGATGCGTGGTTTTGCGACCTTACAACAGGTTTTACCTCTCGAGGGATCTCAAGAGGCTTGCAATCCCCACCAGGCAGTGTACCTGACCGATGTAGTATAGTGTAGTGGCAAGTACCGGGGATTGATCGTTCAACTCAAAGAATAGTGTTCGTTAGGATTGAAATTAATCTAACTAGGTCTAAAGGTGAGGGATGATTCTTTTTGTATTTTTATATTTTATGGAAAGCAATTAAAAATCTCTGGTTTTGGAAGAAGGGGCGGAATTAGTTGCTAATCAACTAACCCAAAAGCTACTAATTAAACTAATGTGCAGGAAAGTAAACTAGGGTTCTACAAGGGAAGTGAAGCATGTCTACCTATGATGTATTACTCCTTGCTAGCTATCCAATTCTACCTATTGAATTGTCACACCTTGTTTTAATTGACGGGTTGTATTCCTTAATACCATTCGTGGGGTGGCGTACGTACTTCCCCAGTTCTATAAGCTCCTACTTCACTCCTATGTCGAGCCGGCTAAGAAGCTCCTAACATGGGATCACTAGAATTCGCTCATGCATTAAATACAACCAAATAAACCTAGTACGCATTGGTTCATGTTTCTTAAGACGTTCAAGCAAGTTACCGTATAAGAGGTTAGCCAGTTTTCTTAAGCCTAACATCGATATCACCCAATCAAACAAGAGACAATAGGAAACAAGAATTATAAGCTAAACCAATTAGATCTATTGAAGTGTCACACCTTTATTGATGACGATAGACACATACATCAACAAGGAATCAATAAGATCTAATTAATTATATACAAGTTTCACACAATCATAAGTAGACACAAGGTGAATTAGCAAAGCATGATCAATGAAGGGCAAACAACCACAATAATGAAAGACATAATTAAGTTAAAATCAACAAACCAATATTTGATGTTTATGAAGTGATTGAAACCCTCTAAGTTGCTGGAAAAACACCTACCTAAACCCTAGAATCGGACTTAGGGTTTAGGGCTTACAAAAAGTGAAGTTATGATGTTGTATTTATAGGCAATATTTCTGTCGGCAAGGCTTGACGGCGTCAGCTCGTACAAGTGACGGCGTCAACTTCCCATTTTCACCAAATTGTAGATCTTTTCGTCCTCTTCGCGTGGCCTTTTGAATCACCCAAATCCGAGTTCGTATGAAGATTTTATGGCCAAAACAGTGACAGCTACTCCGCGCGTAAGTTGTGATTGTCTTGATCAGCATGTGACGGTTTTACTAGGGTTTCTTCTTGTGCAAGTTGTCATTCTGACGTCGTCACTCAATGGCTTCTGACGTCGTCAGGTTGAGTCCTGACGCCGTCACTTCGCCGCGGTTAGGGTTTCTTGATGGCCTTCTTGACGCCGTCCCCCTTTAATCTTCCAAAATCCTCTCTGGCTTATCAAGGATTGACGGCGTCACACTGGGGCTTGACGCCGTCACAGGTACTATTCCAGCAGATTTAGAGACTTTGTCGTTTTCTTCACTTTTATGCTCCAAAAATGTCCAAAATGCTTCCTTTTCCAGATTTCTTCTCCAAAGTACCTAAAATGACAAAAGGAACGATTTAGGGCAATATTTGATCAAATAAATACGATTTAGGGCTTAAATGACCCCCTAAAAGCGGTACACTTTTCGCTTCATCAAATACCCTTACACTTGAGATTTGCTTGTCCTCAAGCAAATGCGCTTTTATTCTAATCAAAATACAAGTTAGGGGTCATTTAACGCTAATATAAAAGTAATTACAACAAATAGTCGTTCCACTTTAATCATAATAAGCACGGAGATTACAGACTAGCACCTCACAAGTAGTGTTTAGATACTCACATCTCTCAGGTGTCATAAAAGTATATCTCATAAATGAAAATGAATAATATCTCTCACTACCTGTCATAGCAAATAAATTACCATAGGCTTGAGAAAGGATCAAAAACCTCCTCCACTAGGCGTAAGCACCTAAGATAAACTATCAAAGAGGGCTTTTAAACGGGTTATAACGTTAGGTGTAGGGATATGATAAACACGGTTTTGTTGGATAAAGGATATTTTACTGGTGGCGAGTTAAAGATCTTGATTAATTACATGTACAATATGGCGTTGCTAAGCCAAGACTAGACTCGACTTAAGCTAATGAAAAAAATAACAAAAAGATAAAATAAACATAAAATGAAACGGGATGGTAGTCCGTATTTTTTTTTTTTTTAATTATTATTATTATTATTATTTTTTGCATACACTCTTGCCCTACCATCCAAAATAATACATCATAGGGGGGTTGTATCCCCCTTACACTTGAACTTTTACATAACTTTACAATTAACTATTCTAATGACTCGAATTAAGATAATCGAAACACTTGGAGTACTTTTAAAATATTTAGCACATATGGGGGTAATAATGTTGTTCTTCCCCATTACTCCATTACACTAGTACTTTACCCATGAGTCCCAATCGTCCCAAAACAATATGTACAAGGATATGACTCGACTTAGCAACCATGTAATCAATTAGATAATTAACTTGGGGTTTAAACAAATGTTGTCACAATAATGCACTAAAGATGAGTGCACACAAGGTAGGCTAAGGCGATTTGGGTGTACATTTAAGTGGGGTGTAAACAAATTCTTCCTTTAAGTAAAATGCTTAAAGTTAGAAACGAAAAGATAGGCTCTGAGGGGTGTACTAGGGGTATCGTGTACTAAAAATGAGTACAACGCAAAGGGTGTGGGAGAATTACTTGACCAATGTAGCCAATGTAATTATAACAAAAACACAGGTGTAAAACAATGGGTTAATCCTAATGCCTCTTATCATGTAGTAAATCTAACTACACGAATGTAGTCTCACTTGCGGTCTCGGTATGCATCACAAACGCAAGTTCTAGAATCTATAAACTACCGGTACACTCATAAGCACCAACAATGAATGCTTTTTCCTAAAGATCTAAAGGCGAACCTCACATATTTGGGGTGGAAATTTTTGAGTGGTATGGTTTTTGTGCTAGTCATACAATTCCCTATCCATGAGACGCTTATTAAAATCAAAGTTTCACTCCTATATGTTGTAAAAAAATTTAAATTTGGTGCTAAAATTGCCCTAACCAGTATTTCTCTTGGCTTTATTACACATTCACTATTAAACAAAACAAAAATCAAGCGAAGTTGTAGTTTCTAAGGCATCCTAATTTACCCTCCCTACACTTAATCCGAACATTGTCCCCAATGTTCTAGACTGTAGACGTATGGTCTGGACTGACCCACGACAAGTGGGCCAGGCCCGGCAAACAGCGGCCCACTCTACGCCTAACCATAATCCATGCCCTATAAATACACGGCTGGAATCCCCATCTTCACATCATCATACAACGATATACATAACAGGTTACTCTAAACCTAACCCTAATCAACCTATATCGCACCGATACTAACTTGACCGTCGGAGGTGGATCCCGAGGCTACGGCCTCGGGTCCACTCCTAACGGGTTCTCTTTGTTGAACAGGTCTACTCAGGGCTCGAGAAGGCGACTAACGGCCCAGGGAGAGTCGTCTAATCAGTCCGCGCCAGATTATGTATCAACAAGTTGGCGCCATCCGTGGGACCCGACACGTTTCGTGTTCTCACATCGCCGGAAAATGACAATCGAGTTCAAGTCCGGTATTTTGATTCTTTACTGTGCGAATTAATTGGCACACAAGTCAACAGATAGGTACAATGTTATTATTTATTATTGATTCGTACTGCGAATCATTAATTATAGATCGACTTTTACAAAAGGTATATTATTCATTACTGCAATTAAACGTGAGTTTTGCAAAAAGTTTGTCATACGATTTGATTGGTCAACACGATTTGATTGGTCACTGCAATTAAAAGATATCCCTCGTACTGCAATTAAAAGATATTCCGTATCTATAATTGATTTGTCATGCGCAATTATTGGTAGAGTTTAATTGTAAATCGATTTGTATTATTCTGCTACTGTATTGATTTGTATTATTAACGTACACCGTCGCATATTTTTTATATCGGTAAAGATTTTATGTAAATCTTTTAAATTGGTAAACACGATTTTATCTATAACGCACTAAATCCGCACGATCGGACCTACTATATCTTTTAGCCGCGGACAGCGCAGTCACGATAAATCTACCCGCGTTAGGCCATGCGTTCGAACATCTTCGCAGATCGGCGCCATGAGCGCACTGTCACGTACAGGCACCACGATGCTAGTCAATCGCCATGAGCGCACTGGACAAAAGCCGTGGTCATCTGCAATCATCCACAAACGTTAGAGTCTATGCGGTCACGATACATCCATCTGCGTCTGTGCGTGCAATTGAAACTATTAGTCGCGGTCATGGTACATCCATCCGCGCCATTGTTTTTATTATAATAAAAAAGAAAACGATCATGAGCGTACTGCGTTCGCAGATTAGCTACGTGCTACTTCTTTTATGTAGTTTGTAAAACCTCACGCTAGGTGTAATTCGCACTACTACTTCTCTTATGTGTTAATTTTACATGCTACGTGCTATATATATGCTATGCGCTAATTTTTTACTTCATTACCTTTTATATGTTGCGATGCGCAGCATATACTTCTAATATTTGCATTGAGTATTTTTTTTTCAGGATTTGAATAACTAAGTTTAATGCTCCTACACGAGTAGCACCATCAAACTTGGGGGGCTACCAGGATACGCATTGTGTGAGTACGCATCACGCAGGTATATTTGGAAGCCCGGTACAAAGACGGATTTAAATATTCGCACCCTATTGCCGCAGGGGAGACGTCCTCTGTTGGTTGTAAAGACGGATGTAATGTTCGCACCACTGCGCACAGCGCGCACCTCTGCCACAGAAGTACGTCTTCTGTCGCATCATGCTGCACCGCTACTGGTACAAAGGTACGCCCTTACCCAGGATGCAGCATACGGAATCCACCTTCACTATTATGAGACTCTCACAATCAAGGTCGCGCCTACAAGGTCGCGCCAACATGGTCATCACGCACTGCACCACAGACCCAGTACGCACTGTCGCATTTGGGCTGCGCGTTATGGTCACGCCGTCATAGTTGGTTGGGCCTACGCGGCCACGAACAGGACTTAAGTCTAGCATAACATAGCCACGCACTATGTCACACTAGACTTGGGGGGCTTGTAGACGTATGGTCTGGACTGACCCACGACAAGTGGGCCAGGCCCGGCAAACAGTGGCCCACTCTACGCCTAACCCTAATCCATGCCCTATAAATACACGGCTGGAATCCCCATCTTCACATCATCATACAACGATATACATAACAGGTTACTCTAAACCTAACCCTAATCAACCTATATCGCACCGATACTAACTTGACCGTCGGAGGTGGATCCCGGGGCTACGGCCTCGGGTCCACTCCTAACGGGTTCTCTTTGTTGAACAGGTCTACTCAGGGCTCGAGAAGGCGACTAACGGCCCTGGGAGAGTCGTCTAATCAGTCCGCGCCAGATTATGTATCAACATAGACAAAAGATGTAAAAGTAAAAATAAATGAGAATGGAAGAAACTAATACTCCCCTGATTCGCTCGGTATGGATGATGTGATAATATGGTTAAATCTCCCTCCAAGAGAATGAACATGATAAGCTTCACTCCAGAAATATAATCATCCTCTCGATGTGTTGCACGTACATCTTCTTATCCAATAATACCTGTAACCAACAAACACAAAAACCAAAGCATCAAACCGAACAAAGAAAAACCACAACTAGATGTATTTCCAGACTTAGAAATAAAAACAAAACAAAGCAATAAAAGGATAGGATACTTGCGGGATGACTTACAAATAGGGACTCATAAAACATGTCCACAAGTATTGACACATAAACAAGATAGAATACATGCTAATCATGAATTGTGAATTTTCCATGTTCGAATTTTGTTCTTTTTAACAAAATATAAACTTTCCTACACTTATCTTTTTTTTGTAAAATACCTTTATATGCAATTAAGACGAGGTTAAAAACAAAATAAAGCATTTTCACAAATTATTCGAAACATGAAAATTTAACAATTATGATTAAGCATATATGACACAAAAAACAAATAAAATGAAAACATCAAACAATTAAAAACATGGGTTGCCTCCCAAGAAGCGCTTGTTTTTGTTCGAGTCACGAGCCTGACTCTGCCCTTATTTAACGGATAAAGGAGAGGTTTTCCCTACACTTAGGATTAAGTGCGGGTGAAAGTAGCGATACACACCCTTAGGGTGGAAATATGCCACGTGAGGTGAAGGGGGTGAGTGAATGGCTTCCTTCATCCTAAAACTACCCGGATAATAAGGGTTGATGGGTGGGTCGGTTCCTCTTTTGTCTCCTAGATGTAAATCTAAGGATGGAAAGTTGTGTAAAGGTTGAGGTTCCGTTTCATCAACACTAGGAAATTCCCTAGAACTAAGAGTAAGGTCATCACTAAAAGTGTTCAAACCTATATCCTTTAGTTGTGCTTGGTCCAAGGGTTCTACCTCCATTGTGATTCCTAAAGTCACTTCTACTTCTTCCGGGTAAGTCACGGGCGGTGTGTGTGCCTCAAATGATGGTAGGACTTGTGGGGTATTTAGCGGGCTTATGTTACTTACCTCATCATTCCTTGTGTCAAGATCACCTATGTGTTCATCTTGTATTATGGTAGTGCCTAACCATGACATGCAACTAGGTGGCTCAACTCTACCCTCATCCCCAAACAAACATGTTTCATGATCCTTGAAATTTATGGTCAATTGACTTGTACTAACGTTTGTTGGGTTGTCTACTCTATAATAATATTGGGCACAATCTTCTATGGTATCCCATGCTTCTTCAGCATTTAATTCCCTAAGGTCCCTATTGGCAAAATCGTTAATGCATATTTGGTCATATCGGTCGACACGATCGTAAAAGATTTGGGTTAGGGATGCTAAATCGAAGCTATGATGAGGGACTATTCGGAGTAAGTTTTTAAAACGAGTCCATGCATCATATATGGGTTCATCTCGATATTGGTTGAACATCAAGATGTCATTAGGGGCAAATGGATTTCGTGGTCGGTAGTATGGTGGGTTCGCGTACTCCATATTGGTGAACGGAAGAGTCAATGGAAAGGTTTTTACGAACAAAGACACAAAGAAAAGATAGACTACTAGAAAGCTAATAAAAAGAAAATAAAAATCTCACTAGATAGGAATCTAATGAGTAGACCAAATAAAAATAAATTTCAACCTAAGCAATAACTACTCCCCGGGCTGCAGCGCCAAAAACTTGATGCGTGGTTTTGCGACCTTACAACAGGTTTTACCTCTCGAGGGATCTCAAGAGGCTTGCAATCCCCACCAGGCAGTGTACCTGACCGATGTAGTATAGTGTAGTGGCAAGTACCGGGGATTGATCGTTCAACTCAAAGAATAGTGTTCGTTAGGATTGAAATTAATCTAACTAGGTCTAAAGGTGAGGGATGATTCTTTTTGTATTTTTATATTTTATGGAAAGCAAGTAAAAATCTCTGGTTTTGGAAGAAGGGGCGGAATTAGTTGCTAATCAACTAATCCAAAAGCTACTAATTAAACTAATGTGCAGGAAAGTAAACTAGGGTTCTACAAGGGAAGTGAAGCATGTCTACCTATGATGTATTACTCCTTGCTATCTATCCAATTCTACCTATTGAATTGTCACACCTTGTTTTAATTGACGGGTTGTATTCTTTAATACCATTCGTGGGGTGGCGTACGTACTTCCCCAGTTCTATAAGCTCCTACTTCACTCCTATGTCGAGCCGGCTAAGAAGCTCCTAACATGGGATCACTAGAATTCGCTCATGCATTAAATACAACCAAATAAACCTAGTACGCATTGGTTCATGTTTCTTAAGACGTTCAAGCAAGTTACCGTATAGGAGGTTAGCCAGTTTTCTTAAGCCTAACATCGATATCACCCAATCAAACAAGAGACAATAGGAAACAAGAATTATAAGCTAAACCAATTAGATCTATTGAAGTGTCACACCTTTATTGATGACGATAGACACATACATCAACAAGGAATCAATAAGATCTAATTAATTATATACAAGTTTCACACAATCATAAGTAGACACAAGGTGAATTAGCAAAGCATGATCAATGAAGGGCAAACAACCACAATAATGAAAGACATAATTAAGTTAAAATCAACAAACCAATATTTGATGTTTATGAAGTGATTGAAACCCTCTAAGTTGCTGGAAAAACACCTACCTAAACCCTAGAATCGGACTTAGGGTTTAGGGCTTACAAAAAGTGAAGTTATGATGTTGTATTTATAGGCAATATTTCTGTCGGCAAGGCTTGACGGCGTCAGCTCGTACAAGTGACGGCGTCAACTTCCCATTTTCACCAAATTGTAGATCTTTTCGTCCTCTTCGCGTGGCCTTTTGAATCACCCAAATCCGAGTTCGTATGAAGATTTTATGGCCAAAACAGTGACAGCTACTCCGCGCGTAAGTTGTGATTGTCTTGATCAGCATGTGACGGTTTTACTAGGGTTTCTTCTTGTGCAAGTTGTCATTCTGACGTCATCACTCAATGGCTTCTGACGTCGTCAGGTTGAGTCCTGACGCCGTCACTTCGCCGCAGTTAGGGTTTCTTGATGGCCTTCTTGACGCCGTCCCCCTTTAATCTTCCAAAATCCTCTCTGGCTTATCAAGGATTGACGGCGTCACACTGGGGCTTGACGCCGTCACAGGTACTATTCTAGCAGATTTAGAGACTTTGTCGTTTTCTTCACTTTTATGCTCCAAAAACGTCCAAAATGCTTCCTTTTCCAGATTTCTTCTCCAAAGTACCTAAAATGACAAAAGGAACGATTTAGGGCAATATTTGATCAAATAAATACGATTTAGGGCTTAAATGACCCCCTAAAAGCGGTACACTTTTCGCTTCATCATTCCTCAACCATTTTGTTGATGACTACTGCTTGTTTCAGTAGCAACTTGATCCAAAGGCCAAATACATAACGTTTCTTTATATGACCATTGCATAATCCTTGGCTTCAAGGTCTTGTGTTGGCGGTTGGACTGACTTGTCACTTTTCTTGTCAGAATCACATGAAAATATGTAGGTTCCTTCTTAACGGCATTCTCATCTTGTTATTTCCAGCATCAAATTTATTTGAGTGAATACATGGTTTATATCTTGTTTAGCCTACAAATACAACACCACAAAACGTACATATATAAGCAAAGGTAAACCTCTATGCCACAAACGACATTTAAGGGGTGTAGCTCATAACTACAAACATAGACGTGGAACAACCTATAACGGAAATGATAAAAACTGGTATCATAATTTTTTAAGCATTTCTTGCTTAGTTTAAGAGCTTATCTAGTTAGCAGCATTTTTTACAACAGATTAACAATCCCAAGGACCATGTCAAAAACTCTTTATCTTATACACACAAACTGCAATAATTCAATGAAACTAAAGTATAAAAAATAACTTAACCTGCATAATGAGTTTAATCCTATCCACATCCTTAAGCTGGAAAATAGCTTCAAGGCACATTTTTTCGTCTAACATCATGAACGACCACTTGTAATTTGTCACAGCCACTTGGCTTAGTGACTGTAACAGAACCTGGAGCATTTGCAACAACAAATTCAAATCCAATCCACCATACTAAACCACACCAACTATAAATACTAATTAAAAAAACCTTAACACTTGCCTCTAAAAGAGCATAGATAATAGTTGAAACAGGTCAAAGGGAATAGGAAATATGCAGTCACAACCGTCTCTGAATCTGAAAAATGCGCATGAAATATGAATGCAACTTAGAAAGTATCACTGTATAGTGGCGAAACATTCTTTTAGGTTTGCGACCATATAATTATGATAGTACCTGTATGAATGGAAGCGTGCCGTGTCGCACGGCCAGCAGCATTATTTGAAGCCTAGGACATTCTAGTGAGCCTGGAAACCGCGCAACTGCAGCAAGCACTAACACATAAACATGAAGAAAGAAATGGTTGTCAGAATATACAGTAACAATAGAACTGATATATAGATAAAAAAAAAACAAACTCGTTGGGTCTGTTATACCTAAAACTTGACGAACAGAATGAGTATCGAAAACGTGATCCTGGTCGTGTAGTGTATCTGAATGGGCAGTGACAGTACACATAGGGTCTGAACCCATAACACTTCTGTCCAACAATGAATGGCCAGCTGAACTTTTTTCTTTAGATGTTGTTGGTAACCTGTTACCAAAAAACCATATTGTTTATTAATCAAATTTGTTTTCTTTTTTAATCTTCAGTTTGTACCGATAGTAATATTTTTCTTTCAACATAAATGCAGTACCCTGGTTTTATTAATTATAACAGACCATCAAAATTGAAGTACTTATAACTTTTTCATTACTTTGATTTTACTAAACCTTAACCTGATTCATCTTCATCAAAAAAAAGAGAAGAGGAAACCACGGTTACAAAAACGATGGTCTAAAAACGTTTTGAAAATAAGGAAGAAAATAAATAAACAAATTCCCAAAGTAATACGAATAAAATGATTTCCAAAAAATACCCGTGGCTGCAAGCATAATAAGCTGGCAAGCAAAGGTGGAGACGATCTCAGTTTTAATTGAGGCGGCCAAGACTTGTAAAAAAAGCCTGTTACAACCAACGCCATCGTCAGTCGCATCTAAGAAAACCCAAAAAAAAAAACCCAAAAAAAAAAAAAAAAACCTAAAAAAAAAAACAGTATCATACTAACGACACCACTATGTGACGTATGTCCCATTCTCATGAACAAATTGCAATTCATTAACTACATGTACCCACTGTACGACAATCCTTTCACCTAAATCACATATGCAACACAAATCAATAAACAGTTGAATAAGCTTGTTTGTTAATAAGATTGGGTGAAAGAGAAAGTAATATGTAATGTCGCCCGATCTCGGAATTAAAAACAAACTGTTTCAATGGTATGTATAATTGCACAACCTATAAACACGTAATTTGCCAAAAACAACCATTTAGAGTAGCAAAATTGGGGATCTTGCAACAAATGTCACTCTTCTTCTTCCACCATTTTCACTCCTATCTAAACTCTAGACCGTTCTTCTTTAACTTTTTTTTTTTTATCTATTCCCCAAAATCTTATACGTCTCCATACCTACCGTCTGTTGCAGCAGGTATTGCTAAAAAAAATAAAAGAACTTCTGATCAAAATTTTCCAGTGAGCCCTTATCATGTTAAAATCTGGTGATATGTAATTTTATCCCATTCACAAAGTAAGACAAACTGAAGATTGAAGAAGCACACGACTCACAAAAACATAATTGCAGAAGAACGAAATTGGATTGCTATAAGAATATGCTGATAAAACGAAGTACTCATAAAGTAAATATAAGCGTATAAATGAAATGCGTTTACCTTTTATTGATGCATTATCAGATTGATACCCCTTCACAGTATCATAGATTAACCCAAGAACAGAAGGAGAATGATAGGACTTATTGGCATTCTTTTCCAGAAAATGGGGATATTTTTATGGCAATAAACATTTGGAAATCTCGATCTGTTTCTAAAACAAAAGAGAGGATGTACGTCAGTGTTGTCTGTTGACAAAACAATAAGAAAACAGTCGGGATAATATCTAACCCTTTTCCCGCTTTTTCCCGCATCTAGAGCATCGTAGTACAAATCAGTCAACTTCAGCATTTTACCATGTGAAGACAGTACAGAGCATGTGGGCCGATCCATTATTGCAGAATTTTGCTGCTAAAGGTGATAAGGCCCGATCCATTATATGGTCAATGAATATAGCAAATCAGTAAAAAAATGAGGCTCAGGTATGTACACATGTAATCGACATTACACGTATGCCATGGCTGCAACGACAATTCTGGTTGGGTTTAATTCGGCTTCGTCATACTGTGCCCGCAACTACAATTGAGGAACCGTCAGCTGATCAAACAGCTTGTAAGGACATACAGTGATAATCCGATTGAGGAAACAATTAGGCATATAGCAATAATCTGATTCAGAAAACAATTAGAAACAGACCTGTAAACGGGAAACATGCTACAGAAACTACTGAAGTTCACGGCGCCAGGGAAACAAACCCGGTTGGCAATCGACATTAAATGCACGGAATGGCTACAACGATAACTGAGGTTGGACTGCCAATGAACACGCGTCGAAAAAATGTAAGTGTACAAAGTTGTCATCATCTGGCTAATAACATGGCTGCAAATTATATATATATATATATATATATATATATATATATATATATATATATATATATATATATATATATATATATATATATATATATATATATATATATATATATATATATATATATATATATATATATATATATAGTGTCAACAATATGCGCTCACCATGACTTGACAACTGCATGATCCGAAGCGGAGGTTTCTGAAGGAGAACGGGCCAAACATGAATTTCATAGAGTGGAAAGGCCAGTTGAACTGTAATGACAAAAGCTTGTCGGGATGATTATTGGGGTCCCATTTGGTGACGGAATCGGTGCGTCAGAAACAGTTATCAAAACAACGTCGGATTAAACGGTGTATTGTATATATAGTAATAACCTGATTCATAAAAAGAATTAGACTCAGAGCTGCAGATGGGGACCGGGGCACAGAAAGAACTGAAGTTCAACGTGGCTGCAAAACAGACCCGGTTGCTTAGTTACCATTCATACTATGCCGTCCGGTGATTGCCTCGCCACTACCTTCAGATTTTCAATGGCCCATTTCGTTTCCCCACAAATTACATCAATCATCATAGCCCATTATCTTCAGCAATTACTATATATACAATGGAATGTCCGAACCAACGCGCAAAGTGGCATTTCTCTTCTCTGATAACTGTAACTGGAATACCTGTTTAGAGAATACGAATACAACATGTCAGTTATTCGTAACAAAATTCCAACAACGAAAACAAACAATGATCAACTCCATGACTATCTTATTACCTTTAGAATGAAAAGAAGTATCTGCAGTTATGTAACCAACGACAGATTCAAGAGAAGGCATATAATGTTCCGTAAGCTGTCATCCATCTATAAATGCTGCACGAAGACATACCCGAAGCAAGCATTACTAAATGAACAGCAACGAAAACCAATTAAAGAAAACATAAACATAAACATAACGTGGATAACCTTATGCCAAACAGCCCTTAAAGTCTACAAATGTGATTTTAAGGGTTATTTAGGATGCAAAACCCAAGGGTTTTTAAAAACAGAGAATCAAAATTAAGAGCAACTAAATTTGTCAAACATTGGTCAACTCACAGTCGTTGGCCGCTGTAAAAGCGAGTGGCTGTGAAGGGCCAGCGTTAGGAGAAGAAGTAGCAAACTGTGTAACTGTTGCAAAAACAACAAAGAAAGTATAATCATTCATATGTAACGAACACATATCATAAAACAATACATAAAGAGGAAGGAACTAACAGTGCTGTGTGGAAGATGTTTGATGGGGAACACGTACAACTATTCTTGTTAAAAGGACAAAAAAATGCAGACAATGAAACCTGGAAACTCTAGAAATTAAAGCGTGAAAAATGAAGAACAAAAGCACTTGAACATATCAACGGATGTCACAATTATGCACCGGACAATGAACAAAATTACTTAAACACCTTAACTCATTCAACCCGTCTCAACTGTTTACTAAATTAGAGGCAATTAAAGTTGGGTCAATGACCCATAGTTAGTTAAACACATTTTTGACCCATTTCTAATTTTAAAGCTTATGTAGGACTCAAAACCCCAAGTTTCATAAAAACAGTTCAATATTAAGCAATTTGTATTCATAAAAAGGCTTAAAACACAACCATAAAAAACACAATTACAAAATTTTTTGCAAATGATAAGTTTCCAGGTTTCAAGTTTCTATGAATTACACCTATAAAATGAAGATAGCACACAAATTTCATAAAGAAGAAATAATATGTGCAACAACTTTTTTTACTCTATCTACCCTTTGATTCTTTTCTTTTTGTTGTTACTGTAACTAACAAAGGATCAATCTTAAAAACTGATAGATGCTAATCACTATTTTATGAATCAACCAAAAAAGTGTGTTGATTTATTCATTAAATTTAAAAAGTTATAAACTTAATATATACCCATCTAAATAATGTAATCGGAACGCAAAATTGTACCGCACTAATCAACAAATTGCTGCTTTTGATCAATTGTTTCAAATAATTGATGTTAGGGATTGAATCTTTGGGGGGGTTTTGGTTATGGATCCGAATTATCAATTGATATTGGGAAATTTATTTATATAGGCGGGGATTAATATTGATATTGTGATGATGAATTTGTTGAAGTTATTAAAGAAGATGGTTATTGATTGATCGATCGGTAAGTGGGTTTAGTTTGTGTGTGTGCCTTGTGATGATTGAACGGAATTGGTTGCATACTGTGGAGCAATGGATGAGTGATTTGAATGGGAGGTGGGATAAGATTGTCTGGGTTATGATAAAAAAAAAAAAAAAAAAAAAAACAAAGAAGAGTATAGAAGTTTCAGGAGAAAATGGTGCACTAATGACTATAATTAGTACCGCTACACTGGTGCTACAGTTGGATGAACAGTGGTCATAGGGAATAGGAGCCACACAATGTTGTATTAATCACTCTCTAATTACTTTGTTAAACAGTTTTTTGGCTAATCCAAAAACCGGCTATTAAATAGATTATATAATATAACTAATTTCTGAAACAAAAACTATTATTTTCAGGTTAAACAAATAATTTTATACAAGTTAAAAAAATTTAAACCATAAACTTATATACAAATATGCCGACCAAATTAAATGTTGTTAATCTATACTACATATAAAACATGAACCTCGTGTTTAATTGTTGAAAAATCAACACATTAAAATTAGAGTAAATTGTAGAAATCGTCCCTATGGTTTGCCAAGATTGTAAAAATCATCTCTGGTCTTCCATAAGTGCAGGAGGCCTCCCTGTGGCAAAACTTTTGGATCATTTTGGTCATTGGTTTTAACCGGCATTAAGTGGATTTCGTTAACAATTACATGTTAGCCCTTTTAGCTAACGACCGTTGCAGCTTCCATCCTTTAAACTAACGACAGTTTATAATTTAAAACTTTCAGTTTATTTAAAGTTTTTTGATTTTGTATATACATTTTTATAAAAACATATACGTTTTATATAAGTTTATATACGTTTTTATATAAGTTTTGTATACGTTTTTATACACGTTCTTATATACGTTGTTGTATACATTTTTATATACTTTTTATACGTTATTATATACGTATTTATAAAAACATAAACATTATTATCTACTGTTTTGTATACGTTCATATATACTTTTAATACGTTTTTATATACGTTTTTATAAATAAGAACGTCTATAAAAACGTATATGTTTTTATAAATATATAAAACCTATATAAGAATGTCTATAAAAACATATATGTTTTATATATGTTCTTATAAAAACTATATAAGAACGTCTATAAAACGTATATAAAAACGTATATGTTTTTATAAATACGTATATAAAAATGTATATAAAAACATACACAAAAATGTATATAAAAATGTGTTAAAAAAATGTATATAAAAACGTATAATAAGTATATAAGAACATATATAAAAAGTAAAAAATTATATAAGAATGTATACAAAAACGTATATAAGAACGTGTAAAAAAACGTATATAAAAACATAAATGTATACAAAAACGTATATAAAAAACGTGTAAAAAGTATATAAGAACATATATAAAAAGGTAGATAATAACGCATATGTTTTTATAGATACATATATAATAACGTTTAAAAAGTATATAAGAATGTATACAACAATGTATATAAGAACGTGTATAAAAACGTGTTAGTGCAAATATTACGATATTTAATCTATACAGTCTCGTTTGTTTTGATTGATGACAAACATGTAACTTGATACATAACGTAAAATGTACAAGTTACTCTTAATCATATTTTGTCTCAACATACATTCAACACCTCTCGATGTCTCAAAATCCTTGTATGCTACAACACAGGTTCGTACATGTTTGTTATGTGGCATTATTATCAAACCCCTTAACAAATCATTTAGAATGTTTAAAATACGTTTAGAGTCATTAAGTATTTTAAAATGTTAACCATTCTATTTCGAACCTCATTATACATTTTGCATTCACAAGTATTTTATACAAATACATCTTTTGTAAAATGTCTAACAAATATATACTTTTATTTGTACAAGTAAACTAATTATAATTTTTATACAAGTACTAAAGTTTACTTACACTTGATAAAATACATTTTATTTTAACAAGCACTCAACTAGATATTTTATTTTAAAAAAGGTTATTTACATTTTTCATATATAAGTAACTTACCTTTTTAAGTAAGTATATACATATAAACAAATGTATTTTTCATAAAAAGGAAAACACTCTTTTATTACCTCATGCATAATGTCATCTAAATCTCTAAAAATCACAAAAGATATTTTGGAAAGATTTGATAAAGATTTTGGAAAGATTTGACAAAAGATATCTTGGAAAGATTGTGAAAGATTTTGGAAATATTTAAACAAGATTTTGTAGATATTGTGTCAGTCACCCGCAGAACCAAAAAAAATAACAAGGACGGAACCAATTTTTTGGTTTCGTGGGTTGCTGAGCTTGTTGGCTATAAATAGCAGCTCATTGTTCACTCATTTCTCAACCACTTAAACACACATTCTCTCTACTATGTTTTTATACATTTAGATCAGTAGTAACATACATTAATCACGCTCATTGTCATGATCATAATGTTTCTGACTTTCATTATGTTGTAAGCATACTTCTGAAATGATCCTGTGAAGGAAGCTCAGAGATCTTGAGTCATCATCCATCACAAGCATACATGTATGAAGATCTATCACAACAAGCTTAGGGAACTTGTGATCTTCATCCATTGAAGGCTTCCTATCAATGGAAGTTCATTTAGATTAGTCACTCATATCCATTTGTGTCATGGATCATCATTGTAAACATCACTGTATCATCACAACATATTCACCAAACTAAATTAGATGGTGTTGGGTCCTTCAGTACCCAAGGATCTTTAAAACAGGATTTGAATACATATTAAGCTAAGTGTTAATTATACCGAAAATATTCTAAGTCACTGAGTGAACAGTCACTCAGTGAGTTACCTTCAAGATGCTCAGGACGAATCTAAGAAGAAAGATTCACCACACAGTGAGGCGGTACTCCCTGAAGTGTTACTTGAGCCAAAGAAGAAGGTAATGGGTTCAGTGAGTGTTTGAAGGTAATGGGTTCAGTGAGTGTTTGACAAGAACTCACTGAACCCCAGTCTCCTCAACAACAATAAGATTGAAGACTGAAGACTGAAGGCGAAGACTGAAGAACCTGAAGCCTGAAAGAAAGGCAGGATTGAGCGGGAAAGTTTGAAGAGATAAGGACAAGTCTTATCAGGGCAGAAACAAACCATCCCTAAAGCGGCTAAAAGTCAAGAAGTGTCAGAACTGACACCCGAAGACTTTTTGGCGCAATCCTATTGGTTCTTGGAAATGACAAATACTGTGGTAGTTGTCAGACACGCCTTTTTATTTTTTATGTATTTTAATCTTCAGGACTCTTACATGTTTGCCTATAAATAGCAAACAGATGGAGAAAAGTGGGTTAGGTTTTTGTGCATTAAAAGCTTAGACTTTCACAATACCCCTTTTCTCCTACAAAGAGTAACCAATCCCTGAGATAGCTCAGTGGGTCGAAATTGTTACCACTTAAGCATAGCTTGAGTTTAGATAGGAGACACACCATACCTTGTCTATTCAATCCCAAGTGTTTGTTCCGCAAAACACTTGGGTAATAGATTCTTTGATTGATTTCTAATAAGAATTTAAACGTTGAAAAACATTGTGTTTTATATTTACGTTTTACTTATGAGTTGTAATTAATCAAATACATTGTATCAGTTATAAACACAAACAGATTAACTTCTTAGTTAACTCTAAGCGTGTTAAGGGAACAACAAATGGTATCAGAGCCTCTGGTTTATAAAATCTTTTCAAAAACTAAGAGTGCTCAAGGTTTTTAATACCAAGATCCTACTATGGCTGATATTAATGTACCCCAGCTAGTCGATAAAAAGGGTGGAAGCTTTTCAGCTGTTGCCCCCAGACTTGAAGCTGGTAAATTTAGCAAGTGAAAAAAGCGAATGCTTTGCTACTTGACTGGTATGGAACTATACTACATCACTTGTGTCAAAGATGGTCCCTATGTCCCAAAGACTGCTGAAGGGCTAAATAAGCCTGAAGCTCAGTGGACCATCGAAGAGAGAAGGGTGGTCAATCAAGACCAGCGCCTGAAAAGCATCATTATATCTTGTCTTCCTGACGATATAATGGAATCAGTCATCAACTGTTCAACAGCCAAGCAAACTTGGGATGACTTGATCAATAGCTTTGAAGGTCCCTCAGATACCAAGGAAAACAGGATAATGGACCTGAAACTTGAGTACAATACTTTCAGAGCAAAGGACTCTGAAAGTATCTCTCAGACATATACCAGATACAAGACCCTGATAAACGAACTATCAAATGATGGTGTAGTTTTGTCTAAGCATGGGACAAATGTTGGGTTTGTCAATAGTCTCCCTGAGAAATGGCTAAACTTCTCATAAGGCCTCAGGAATGCTAATCATATTCAGACCCTTGAGCTCTCTGAGATCTATGGGAAGTTTGTCTATGAAGACAACTTAATCTCTAGGAGATACCCAGACTCAAAAGCTTTTGAGACCAAAAAGGCCTTGACCTCCTCACCCATATCAACTGCCTTTTATTCTAATGGAGTTGTGCAGGATTTTCAAGAGGATTCTGAAGATGAGATTGATGAAAGAACTGGTGATGAGTACCTAAATGATTTAAACTTGGAATTCCAAGAAAGGGCACTCCTTGCTAATTCAAAACATTTCATCAAAAGAAATCAGTCCAACTTTTCAAAAGCCAAAGCAAATGAAACCACTGAATGTTTTAATTGTGGTAAAAAGGGTCATTTTGCTAGAGACTGTTATTCTAAAACTATCTCAGAACCCTCTTATAAATTTTCAGGAAACAGTTCCTCAGGAACTCGCAAGTTTCAACCTAGAATGCTTCAGTCGACCCAAAACTTTCAAAACAATAATGTTCAAAAGGGTCAAAAAGACTTTGAAGCAAAATATAGGAAAGCTAAGGCTAAACTTGCACTTCTTGAAACTAATCCCTCAATGTCTCAGGCTGCTCAAATATCCAAACCTGTTCAGACAAAGAACAAGGTTCTTGTAGCAGAAGCTTATGACTGGGATGAAGAAGAGGTCTCCTCAGAAGATGAGGAAATTAGAGTGAGTGCACTGATAGCACTTTCTGAAGGTGATCAGGTGGCTGTTGGAAAAAGCCATGCAAGGAATAGAGAGTGGGTGAACATTACCATGAAGAAGGTAAACACTTTACTATCTATGGATGATGATTCTGATTGGCAGTCTTATATGAATTACATTTGTGTAGATCTTAAGTTTGTTGAAGAACAAAGGCTTAACTTGCTTTCAAAATACAACAATCTTGTGTTAGAATTGAATAAGTGTAGAGATGAAATACTTGTACTAAAACAAGCCAAGTTAGAAACTATTACTCTACAAATTCAAAACACTGAAATTTTGAAATAAAACCAAGCCCTGCAAAATGAACTTAACAAAGAAAAAGTTGTCATTAAAGGCTGGACTAAAAAGAACCCCAAGGTCTTTGATACTATTGGTTTAATTCCTAAGAAAACAATAGGAATTGACCATCTCACTGAAACCCCCAGTGAGAGTAACAGTGAAATGACCTTTATTCCAGCTGGCATATCTTTTGAGCAAGAAATGCAACCCAAGTCAAATGACTGGATTGTCAGGGACAATCCAGTCAGTAAGTTACCAAACTTTGAGACTGGAAAAATCTTGCTTCCTGAAAATCAGACTCTGAAAAATATGCTTGGACTCACTGACCAACCCAGTAGTACTGAGTCAGTCAATGAGTCTGAATCAGAATAATTCTCACCACTCCCACCTCTGAATATCCTTCAGGGTGCTGCACCAAGCTCAGACCTCCCACCATTGGTCTACTCTCAGTATTCTCCAAAGGAGAATCCAGGAATGGGAAAAACCATCCTGAAAAGGCAAATCCTTGAAGTCTCAGTAAATACTGATGACTCATCAACTTCAGTCCCTTCTGAATTAAAAACTGAAAGCCCTGATTCAAAAATTGATCAGTTGGCTGAAATGGTCAGGAAGCTGAGTGAGAAGATTGAGTCTTCTGAGAAACCTTCTCAATCCAAGAAGAAGGAACCCAAATCAACTTCCTCAAGCACCAAACCAAAACCCTCCAAACCCCTGAAAAGATGTGAACTGTGTCACTTTACCAATCATTTCACTGATGATTGTTATAGAATCCTTTACTGCATGATTTGCAAAAAGGAAGATCACAGGACCTCTGATCACAAATCATACACAACCACATCAAAGATGGCAGGCTTTAAAGCTCAAGATTTAAAACACCCTTCTGATTCTAAACAGAAACAAAAGGCCAAGCCTTTTGCACCTTGCCCTCACTGTGGATTCAATGACCACCTTCCTAAGGATTGTCTAATGGACAATAGTTGTGAAATTTGTGGAGATCCCACTCATGACACCTCAGGACATGATAAGGTCATTCAGACCAGAAGAGATATGACCATGTCATCCTCTCAGTCTACTAAGGCTACCTCTGCAATTAAATGCAAAACTTGTGGTAGCTCAGTCCACTCAACCACTGACCAAAAATCAATTGTCACTTTTAGAAAGACCACCAAAGTCAAACCCTCCAAGATATGGAGTCCTAGAAAGAACTAACTCAGTTTACCATTTACGCAGAGGCATGCCAGAGAGCCTGTTTGGCATCTAGATAGTAGATGTTCAAAGAGCATGACTAGTGTGAAAGAGTATCTGCACAACTATGTGGATGAATCAGGACCCAAAGTGATATTTGCTGATAATTCATCATGTCTCACTGAAGGTTATGGATCAGTAAACTGCAATGGTATAGTCTTTACTAGGATAGCTTATGTTAATGGTCTTAAATACAATTTGATCAGTGTCAGTCAACTATGTGATGCAAAATACATAGTTCAGTTTGATGATAAGCAAGGAACCATCTTCAATGCAAATAAGGAATTTGTCCTTATTGCACCAAGAAAACAAGATGTTTATGTATTAGACATATCCAGTCTAACTCAGAATGGAACTTGTCTCTTTACTAAAGCCATTGAAACTCTCAACTGGCTTTGGCATAAGAGACTCTCCCACTGTTAGACCCGTTTCCCGGGTATTGGGACCCCACCCTAGATGAAAGTGGATAAAGACCTTATGTGTTTGGCCAGTCAACATTTGTTGTGCAATGGTCAAACCCGATAGTCAAAATGATAGTCAAAGCATGTATTGTAAGATTATGAAAGTATTATGTGGCAAGAATAGAAAGGGAATAGACTTAAGGGAATTATGTTGTCATAAGACAATTATGTTATAAAGTTAGTTGTGGCTAAAATAGAAGGAAAGAAACTTGAGGGGCCATTCTTGCCATTAGCCCAAACTAGTGCAAGTAAATATCTAGTATCCAGGATTATCTAGACATTTCCACCATTTTCAAGAGTGTGTTGTATGTGTCGGCTTATTGAGAAAATGGAGTGAAGGAGATGAGTCTTGATGGCTTTAGGAAGAAGAAGATGAAGACCCCATGTTATGGTTCTTCCTAGCTATAATCCTCCACAAGTAAGTATTTCTATTTGATGATTAATAAGGTTAAGAGTTATGATTAAAGTGGGAAATCATCATATGATCAAGGTATGATCATATGATGATTTAGAAAGGAAGACGAATAGGTTTGATGGGTTTTATAACCTTTGTTCATGATTGATTGTGTTATGTGTTAAGTGTTTGAATTTGTGGTGATTATGACATAGGGTGAGGATGATGATGTTGAGGATGATGATGGTGGGATTTATGTTAGTAGCTTAGCTTTGGAAGCTAAGGTAAGTAACTTGTACTAAAACATGTGTTATATGTGTATGATCCATGTATGTGTTATGATTGTAGTTAGTTATGAGCTAGTCAAGCATGTATGTGGCTAATTGCTAGCGAGATTGTTGTAGCTTATGTGAAGAAAGTTTATATGGTAGATTGAATGTCATGGTTGGATAGCCAAGTAAGTGATTATGATGCGTATGTGATAATATGTGTATGATATGTGTTTTATGTCGGGTTACTTACTAAGCGAAAGCTTATGGTTTAGTTGTCTAACCCTTTTGTAGGTCCTTATGTTTATGGATGGCGTGTGATAAAGAGTATGGTTCAATTATGCGGAAGGATAGAATATTGGTAAGGAATTAGAGCTTAGGTAGATACCGAGCTCAAGTGTAAAGTTTGAACCCCCGTGAGTCAAGTAATGTTTTGTAATGAGTAGACAAGTGTCAAATTGTATGTCAAGAGTTGTATAACGATTTGGTGGTCAATCGTTGAGTCGAAGTATGTTTTATGTAATTCTAGTCAAAGTAAAAGGGGCGTTTGGATTATGTGTGAAAATACCCATTTTGGGTTGTAGACGGTTCAAGTACCCTTGAAACATGTTCGTTATGTTAATCTAATGCTTTTGGTAAAGTTTGGTGTAAAACGGAAGTCGTATGGGTTATTTGTAGAGAAAATGGGTCAAAACGGGTTATTTGCATAACCCGTCTAATTTGTAAAGTACCATTTCGGGATGTCAAACAGTGAATGTCTTTGTATGAAAATGAGCCTATTGATATACTAAGTAAATCTGGAAAGTTTGGTGAAATACCGAGTTCGGGAGGTCGGGTTTCCATCGCGGGACTTGGAAAATGATTTCGGGCGGATAGTAGGTCTGAACCGCTGCGGTTCAGACCCATTTTGGACCCCGAACCGGTGGTTGGGAAATCCCAGCCGGTGGTTCAACTGTGTTTCCAGATTTTTGCAATTTTCGAAAAATCATATCTTTTAAACCGTAAGTCATCACGGGTCGTGTCACCCGTCGTTTTGAAGGTAATTGAGTCTATTTTCATTTAAAAATAGTCTCAAGTGCTAAATGTTTATAGATTTTTGTCAGTTGTCAAAAGAGTGACAGCATGTCCGTAAAAGTCAAGCATTTATGCGTGAAAAGTTATAAATTTTGGTCTAAGCGGGCACGGGGTGTTACAAATTGGTATCAGAGCATCGGTTTAAGTGAAGTTGTAAAACCCTAAAATTATAAATACATTTTATTTTCCATTTTAAATTTTAACCAAAGTCTAACTAATAACAATGATCTTTAAATTATAAGCTATGATTAAAATGACATAATAATAATAATAATTCCTAATCTAAGTTATTAATTAATACAAACTTTCCTAAATCCTAAAGCTACACTAAACGACCCTATATCAGTTGCTAAAAACTTGTACACGTTTCTATTTATTTTTCCCATATCAGAAAATAATTTCCATTCTTCTTTTATACGGTTGTGATAAGTGCAAGGAATATTTGGCAAGCATTAAAATAATAAGCATGATATCCTTTCCATCTAATACCACTCACATGCTTTATCAATTCCACACGTCATTCCATATATGTGTTCACGCTTTGCCCTATATTTCATACTCTATATATTTTGCTCCCTTCTATCCTCTCCTTTACACCCATTAAAACCAAAGAAAAGAACACTCAAAGATGACCTTGTTGCTGCCAAGAAGGAGAGAAACAAGAAGGTATATGATCGTAGTTCGCTGGGTTCGTGAGACTTTTGTTTGATCGATTCAATTACGTTCTGGGTGGGAGTTCTTTTATTCTTGTTTTTCCCCCTCCTAAATCAACCCTAAGGTATCAATTGTTCACTTCCTTGTCATACGTAAAGTCTTTGTACAAACTGGATTTTTGCGAGCTAAACTTTAATCATGTGCTGCTGCAATTCGACTCTACATATATTGAATATGAAAACCAAACTAAACTTAATCTTGATCAGTTGCTGCATGTGTTGATTTAAAATACATATACACCTATTAAAAGATAACGCCACTTGAAAACAAAATGAGACTTTGATAACCTGTGTCGACCCCTGGCTGCTATTCTTTTTGTTCGACCCAAACAAGTGTTCCAGCCCTTTTGTAGTCGCTAACCCTATCATGAAATCAGTAACTAAACAAATTATACTAACGATAGATGGTTGGGGTTTTGGAAGGGAGATTAGAGATCGCGTTTGTTATTTCCTGTGCATCGTATATCATTATGTGAGTGTGTTTACGTGTGTGATTTCATGTGCGGTCTTAAGGTTAGTATGCCCCGTCTATTTGAGTGTTTTGTGGGATTTCATGTGGGGCGGATTGTGTCCAAAGCGGGTATACAAATCGCGGGCAGTTGATTTTTGTCGAGGGGTTAAGTCGAGTATGGTAACATATGCATGCCATATTTTGATGTCAAACATGTTTTATGTATAGTTGGTGTTTATGTGTGTGTCGAAGTCTGTATATAATCATAAGTAGGGGTAAAAGAGGGTTGGCTGTAATTTCATGTGTGATTTGCATGCATGAGGTGTGGGTTTTAATATATTAACAATCTATAAAGCTAGAAAACAATATAAGGGTATGAACCTGCGTGTGTAATAATCGGGGTAAGGCCATAAGGTTTATGATTTAATGTTGTCTCGCATGCATGAGTTTTATATGTCGAGTCATGTTTTTAATCGTGTGTGCTGTTGAATATGTATGTCGTACGTATGGTACTTCTTCTTTCATGACGATCATGTCTCGCGATGTACGTGAGTGTGTGTTTAGTGTCAATCTAGCATGGGTCGAACCTATAAAATCCCTTGGTCAAACATGCCTCGTTGTTCTTGACGTGGGCTATTTTGCGTAATGTTGTGTGAGTCCACAAACTGGTTTTGCATGCTGTCTAAATTGTGGTTTAATAGTGTTGGCGTGATTCGTGTGTTGATTGTGTAAGTTTTCTTTTTACAAGTGATTGCACTTGCCAGTTATCTTTTTCTGTATTGTCTATATTCATATCTTATGTTACTGGTGCAAATAGGAACACATGTCAGGTATATTGCTGTTATGTGAACACAAGTATTAAACGCAATTATTTATTGTAGTACGTACCAAAATTGTCTAAAAAGTAAACCAAATGAACCATGTTGGTTAACTATACACACCAAAAGGTAAACCCAGTACAAATTAGAGAATTGCATGTGTAGTTCATATTGTATATTATAAGCCTAAAAACTAATTTGGCACATCTAACCCTAAACAATGATAAATTTATATTTTGACCCTGGATTTTGCTATATTAACACTTTAAGCCTAAACTATGATAATTGTCATATTTGATCTTTAAGTTAATCTATTATCATTTGTAAGCTTAAGTTTGACTAATTAATGGATTCTACTTTAAAATTTCTAAAAGTGGTAAGTTACTAAAATCGGAAAGTTACTAAAAATGAAAGGAAACCTTAAACATGTTATTAAATGACAATAAGTACTAAGATCCGTTATGACATTTAATGAGCTAATAAGTATTATATGAACCCTAATCCGTGTAGATTCGTTGAAGGAGACGTGACGTTGTTTTCCTTGTGATTTCTTTTCCGTTTTCTTTCATTCCAATTGCTAAGGTACGGATATTCTACCCTTTTTCAGTAAGGGTTTCGCATTGACACTTCGATTTTTAACTATATTTCATTCGTTATGATATTCGTTGGTGATTTCCGTTTGATATGATTTCTCATGATATGATATTTAATTCTATGTCATTTAATATGGCATTCATTCAGTTAATATTCTTTGGTTTAAATATGCTATGATTAATCCGTTATGATGTGATATCTTATTTATTCTATTTCCCGAGCTAACTAGCCATGGAGGTACCATGGCCATGTCATTGAGGCACCAATGGCATGACACTATCTGTGGCGGTGTGATTGGCCCACGGCGTTCCCTTTTGATATGTATATTGAGCACGTGCATTTAGTTGCCATTTTGGTACACCAATATATTTGTCTGAGTACAGGTGTATGGTGGTGTACATAAATTTGTTTTGCGGGGAGCGTATAGATGCATCCTAGGTTCGTTTTGTGATATGATTATGTGATGGCTTTGTAGTGAATGGTGGTGTGTGCCATACACCCCATGTCACTTTTGGGAGATCGCTACTCCATTTGTTATGATATATTATTGTGTGATTAAGCAGGTGGCTGCTTTCTGAGCTCGTGGATAATTTCTTATGTTTCGTTGCTTTCATTACCTTCCACTTAATTTATTATTCATTTGATTCTCATGACCTATGATATCCTGTTTGGCAGATTCCTTTTGATTTCACTTCATATACTTATTTATTTTCAGTTCATTATTCGTTATATCCGTTCACTGGGCTTTTTAAGCTCAGCCGCATTTTCTTTCCTCTGCGGCAGGTATTCAAGCGGGATGCTGGGATTTGAGTGATGAGAGTAGGAGCTTTTAGTGGACCACCCTGACGATAGTTATCCACTTACGTTTGGATTAGATTTGGAGTTATCCTTTATTTAGACCTCATTTGGAATTGTAATTCATTTAGAAGTTATTTTGTTTCAGACTTAGTATTTCCTTAGAAGAACTTATGTAACCTTATTATTAATAAAAGTCTTCCGCTTGCGTATATTATGTTCTGATTGACACCATGATGTGACATTTCTACCCTTGTCGGGTTTGGGGTGTTACAGAATTAGGTTTTCTTTAGGATTGCCTAGACTTAAACCACTCGTAGAAGCATTTGACGTAAGAGTTAGTCACGCGGAAATTAATTGCTAAGTATTAGATGGATTATGTTTTATGTTAGTTGAGCCTATTGATGATAGGTGATGTATGCTTATAGTAGTGTTGTTGTGTATGAGATACAAGTCCATGGGAACTTGAGATGTTTATATGATTAGTTAGCCGTGCACCTCAGTTGGTGCCGGTGTTTGTATTGCGATTATATGAATATATGATAGAGCTATAGTGATGGAATGCTAAGCGGTATTAGAGATGGGTTAGTAAGTGAATTATAGTTTTGTGATGCCTTAGTTATAAGGTAGACTAGTGCTTGCGGCTAGTTAGAATGTGATGCTTAAACATAGATTGATTATGCGATGTGATATATGGTGCCGTAGACTTCATGATTTGATCTTGATTATGAATGTTTTAACACTTGTCGGATAAGTGTTAAGTGCTATGATATGATTGCTATTTGATGTTAAGTCTATGGTAGTTTATTGTATGTTTAAGTTTTATGTGGTGTGCTTGAGAGCACAATTTCATAGAGGTGTATGAGTTAAGATAGATGCATTTGAATGCATGTTATGTGTTGACCTAGTTGTGGTCGGTAAAGCTAAAAAAAAGAAAAAAAACACATTGATATGTGAAATAAGTTAAGAAGCATGGTAAGTGCTTGATGAAACCTAGATGCTTTGAAAGCGTGATACAAGGTAAGAAGTGAATAGCGAGGTATGTTTATAGTTGATGTATTGAGAGGCATGATTGATATAATAACGATTAGATGCTTGAAGGCATGAATTCTTATATGAGTAACTAAAATGAGAAAGTTGAAGTGCATAGTTAAAGCGTGATGAAATCACGTTGCATATAAAAAATGATAATTAAAATGTGTTAGTAATGAATGAGTAGAAGAGATAAATGAGATATAGATTGCGCTAGAAGTCATAAGTGACTTGAAGTGTGCTAGAAAGAATTGTAGAACATGAATATAATCATGCTAATCTATATATTGAAATGTGTATGATGAGATTTGTGATAGTGTTAAAGAATAAACCTATGTAAGGATTATATGCGTAAGATTTGGATAGACTAAAGGAAGTGATAGTCTAATTTGGGAATATGGTCAACAAGGGGTTGACGGGTATTAGTAAGAGTGTGTTGTAAGAACACGTAGAGATGTGTAAGTTGTAATGGATAAGCATTACACATAAATTGTCTAAATAAAGATGGCACATAGTTAGTGTATAAGTCAAGTTGGGGTTGACGGATGAATGATAAGTTGCATTGTGAAATTGCAAAGATAATAAATCGACGAGTGTTATATATAAACTTGTCAAGATGATAGTAAATGTGATAGTGAATATTGAAATTGCGTAAGGCAATGAGGATTGAGAAAATTATAGTGTGTGCCTAATTATAAAAGTACATGAAAGATAAAATGAGTAAATAAGAAAAGATAGATATAGCTTGGATCCAATGCTCTAGTTATGGTATCCTTCGGGATAGCCCAGCTTGCCTTTATGGCATGGATGTTATGGTATCCTTCGGGATAGCCCAGCTTGCCTTCATGGCATGGATTTTTAGCTTGCCTTTAGGGCATGATTGTTAGCTTGCCTTCATGGCATGTGTTTGGCATCCTTTGAGATGGCCTAGCTTGCCTTTATGGCATGGTGATAGCTTGCCTTTATGGCAAGGATGAAAGTTAGTGAGATTGGATCCAAGGCTAGAAAAGATGGAAAGTAAAATAAGTATGATTGTTGTGTCGGAAGCGTATAAGTAGGATGGTTTATGGTTTCTTGATTTAAATGGATTGGGATGCCTTTTCATTTAAATGAAGAATTGTAAATTGCCAAACCATAAGTTTATAATTCCTTACTTACATAGATTGGGACGCCTTTTTATGTAAATAAAGAGTTATAAGTGAGTGGACTTATGTGTAGCCGATATGACATGAGTACAGGTAGTGATATAAGAAAGTAAAAACTAAAACATGTTAGACGTCATAAGAAAAGATAAATATGAATAAAACTTATAGCGGCGTTAAGGTCATGTGTGAAACCTTAAGATAGACGTCTAGAATGAGTTATGCATTAAATTGATAAGTTAAATTGTGAGTATTCCCATAATTTAATAAGAAAGATTGCATAAGTGATGCGTGTGAAAGAATTTTGAAAGGTGCCGTTTGTATGGTACTTTGTATATTTTGAATTAAGTTACCGGTTTTCGATATTGATATGTGTTTTGGTATTATGTGGAATGTGAGATTGGCCGGATTATGATGTTATGTTATGATTATTGCATTGATGATAGCGTGTTTATAGTGATGAAGTTTGACTTATCTAGAGTCAAAGTAGTAGATGTTCCCGGATGACAAGTAGTCATTGTGGGAAATCTTAGAAAAGATTACGATAAGAAGAGTTGTTATAGTGGATTGTAAGTTATGTTTATGTATAGTAAGTTAGAAATTGCACGATCATTTAGATCATTGCAAGGTTGTGGCTTAGAGAGCATGAGAATAAGATGCATGTATATGATGTGAATTTGGTTTTGGATAGTAATAGACGAGAGATTTCGGAGACGAAATCTAAATAAGGGGGTAGAATTGTTAGACCCGTTTCCCGGGTATTGGGACCCCATCCTAGATGAAAGTGGATAAAGACCTTATGTGTTTGGCCAGTCAACATTTGTTGCGCAATGGTCAAACCCGATAGTCAAAATGATAGTCAAAGCATGTATTGTAAGATTATGAAAGTATTATGTGGCAAGAATAGAAAGGGAATAGACTTAAGGGACTTATGTTGTCATAAGACAATTATGTTATAAAGTTAGTTGTGGCTAAAATAGAAGGAAATGAACTTGAGGGGCCATTCTTGCCATTAGCCCAAACTAGTGCAAGTAAATATCTAGTATCCAGGATTATCTAGACATTTCCACCATTTTCAAGAGTGTTTTGTATGCGTTGGCTTATTGAGAAAATGGAGGGAAGGATATGAGTCTTGATGGCTTTAGGAAGAAGAAGATGAAGACCCCATGTTATGGTTCTTCCTAGCTATAATCCTAGACAAGTAAGTATTTCTATTTGATGATTAATAAGGTTAAGAGTTATGATTAAAGTGGGAAATCATCATATGATCAAGGTATGATCATATGATGATTTAGAAAGGAAGACGAATAGGTTTGATGGGTTTTATAACCTTTGTTCATGATTGATTGTGTTATGTGTTAAGTGTTTGAATTTGTGGTGATTATGACATAGGGTGAGGATGATGATGTTGAGGATGATGATGGTGGGATTTATGTTAGTAGCTTAGCTTTGGAAGCTAAGGTAAGTAACTTGTACTAAAACATGTGTTATATGTGTATGATCCATGTATGTGTTATGATTGTGGTTAGTTATGAGCTAGTCAAGCATGTATGTGACTAATTGCTAGCGAGATTGTTGTAGCTTATGTGAAGAAAGTTTATATGGTAGATTGAATGTCATGGTTGGATAGCCAAGTAAGTGATTATGATGCGTATGTGATAATATGTGTATGATATGTGTTTTATGTCGGGTTACTTACTAAGCGAAAGCTTATGGTTTAGTTGTCTAACCCTTTTGTAGGTCCTTGTGTTTATGGATGGCGTGTGATAAGGAGTATGGTTCAATTATGCGGAAGGATAGAATATTGGTAGGGAATTAGAGCTTAGGTAGATATCAAGCTCAAGTGTAAAGTTTGTACCCCCGTGAGTCAAGTAATGTTTTGTAATGAGTAGACAAGTGTCAACTTGTATGTCAAGAGTTGTATAACGATTTGGTGGTCAATCGTTGAGTCGAATTATGTTTTATGTAATTCTAGTCAAAGTAAAAGGGGCGTTTGGATTATGTGTGAAAATACCTATTTTGGGTTGTAGATGGGTCAAGTACCCTTGAAACATGTTTGTTATGTTAATCTAATGCTTTTGGTAAAGTTTGGTGTAAAACAGAAGTCGTATGGGTTGTTTGTAGGGAAAATGGGTCAAAATGGGTTATTTGTATAACCCGTCTAATTTGTAAAGTACCATTTCGGGATGTCAAACGGTGAATGTCTTTGTATGAAAATGAGCCTATTGATATACTAAGTAAATCTGGAAAGTTTGGTGAAATACCGAGTTCGGGAGGTCGGGTTTTCATCGCGGGACTTGGAAAATGATTTCGGGCGGACAGAAGGTCTGAACTGCCGCGGTTCAGACCTGAACCGACGGTTCAGACCCATTTTGGACCCCGAACCGGCGGTTGGGAAATCCCAGCCAGCGGTTCAACTGTGTTTCCAGATTTTGGCAATTTTCGAAAAATCATATCTTTTAAACCGTAAGTCGTCACGGGTCTTTCCATCAGTCGTTTTGAAGGTAATTGAGTCTAATTTCATTTAAAAATAGTCTCAAGTGCTGAATGTTTATAGAATTTTGTAGTTGTCAAAAGAGTAACAGCATGTCCGTAAAAGTCAAGCGTTTTCGCGTGAAAAGTTATAAATTTTGGTCTAAGCGGGCACGGGGTGTTACACCCACCTGAACTTCAAAAACATAAATAATCTTGTGAAATAAAACAAGGTCCTTGGCTTACCATCACTTGTGTTTTTAATGGATAAACCATGCTCTGCCTGTGAAAAAGGTAAACATCATAGAGCATCCTTTAAAACCAAAACAAACTTTTCCATCAGGAACTGCTTACATCTTCTTCATATGGATCTCTTTGGACCCATCAGTCCTAGATCCATTAACCATGAGAATTATACTCTGGTCATTGTGGATGAATACTCAAGATACACTTGGGTTTACTTCCTGATCAAAAAGAGTCAGGCAGCTGAAACAATCATGTCCTTTGTCAGGAACATTGAAAATCAAAATGACATCAAAGTCAAACAGATTAGGACTGACAATGGAACAGAGTTCAAAAACTATGAACTTGAATGTTTCTGTGATGAGAAAGGAATTTCCCAAAACTTTTCCTCTCCTTACACACCTGAACAAAATGGTGTGGCTGAAAGGAAAAATAGAACACTCATTGAAGCAGCTAGGACAATGCTAAATGGATCAGTCCTTTCCAAACACTTCTGGACTGAAGCAGTAAAGACTGCCTGTTACACACAAAACAGATCCATCATTGTCAAGAGAAATAGCAAAACTCCTTATGAGTTATTCAAAGGAAGGATACCTGACATCAGCTACCTTCATGTCTTTGGGTGTCCTGTGTTTATTCATAATAACAAGGATCGCTTAGGGAAATTTGATGCCAAAGCTGATGATGGATACTTCCTAGGATACTCACTTGTCTCAAAGGCCTTCAGGGTGTTCAACACTAAGAGTCAGCAAACTGAGGAAACATTTCATGTTACCTTTGATGAGAGCACCGATGCAATCAGTGTATCTAACACCTCAGTGGAAGAGATAGGCATTGATGATTCATCAAAATACCCTCCTGATGAACATCATCCTGACAATGGTCCTTCCACTCAGTACCAACCAAATGCTGACATCTCCTATTACATCATCCCTCACAACCTTCATTACCCAACCATCACTGAAGCACAAAGAAGTATTGATGCAATCATTCAGTCTGAACAAAGTGCTCAGGAACCAAACAATCACAGTGATGAGTCAACCCACTCAGACACTCAAGATGCTGAAGATCATCATGTGTCTGATCCTGACCCTACCCATCAGGCCTCCTGATATGTGTCGTTTTACACATATCTTTTCGTCCAATTTTCGAGTCAAAATAACCAAAAACACTTTAAAACGATCAAATAATGTTAAAAATATCTTTGAGATGTGTTTTTGTGTATTCCATATGCAAAATGATTGAAAACGATTGAAAAACAAACAAAATTTGCATAAATGGCAAGTCTAGTCCCTCAAGCTTAAAAAAATAAAAAATAATAAAAAAAAAAAATAAATTTTTGGTCCTTGGAATAATAAGCTTGGCAATTTTGGTCCCTGGATTAAATTTGAAGATTGGGCAGATTTCACAACCGGATCCACCCATTTATCAAACTATAACCACCGCCCACAGTTAACATTACCCAATCCCATTTAACCCCTTACAACCCACTCACTAGCCCACTACAACTCAACCCACCTAAAGCCCAAATCCATCGTTATACCCAAACCAGCCCATCGAACCAAAAACAACCGGATCCACCACTTAGACCCGACCCGCCCACTTCTAATAATAATAAAACAACGCGGGGTAGCTAACAGTTGGTCAAATCCCCAAACAAATCAGTCAAAATCCCTAAAAGCTAACACCTCAGCCAACCCTTGTCTTCTTCCTCCCTCCCGCCAAGAACACAAACCCCCAACACAACCATCACTATCCACTCCTCTTCCCCAAATCTTTCACCATTTCACTACCCTTCTCCACTCCCCATTTCACTACCCTTTCCCCATTAAACCTTCTCCAAGACAGGTCATCAATCCGTGGGATGTAGTGGGCGCTAAGACCAAAATAAAGGGCCAAGATCAAGTTCAAGATTCATCCAACGGCTGGGAAAGAGTCAAAGAAGCACAAATCGAAGTTATCAAAGGTCTCCTCTCACAGAAGAAACACAACCAAGTGAAGACCCCTAGTTTAGCACTTAGTATAAATAGGGTAGGATAGTCTCATTTGGAGGCAGGATTATTTTAGCTTTAAAATTCGGTATGTTTTTAATTCTTTAGTTGTAATTTATTTTCAGAAATCTAGGTTTAGTTTAGCTAGTTTTTAAGGTAATTTGTATTTTCTTTTTTTTCGGTTGTAATGTTACTTTTTATTTTAATGTAAGTCGAATTTATTTTTTTGCTTACTGCTTCAAATCTGCGTATCTTGATACTTAGTTTAAGATTGTTACTTAGTTTAAAGATTGTTCTTAATTTAAGAAAGAAAAAAAAAGGGTTGATCTTAGTATAAGTTTTTTTACTGCTTCGATTCTGCTGGTGATTATGTAGTTTAATCTTGTGGTTATTGTTTGGTTATTGTGGTTATTGTGGTGATTAGGTTGTTGTGTTTCTTGTTTGTGTTTGTGTTTCAGTAAAAGAAAAAAAAATATATATAGTTTGGATCGGTTTAAGTTCATCACTTTTAGTTTGTGGTTTGTGTTTGTTAAAGTAAAATTTGGATTTGTCTGTTTAATCTTGTGTTTGTGTTTTAGTTTATCTGTTTATCTGTTTGTGTTTTAGTTTGTGTTTTAGTTTATCTGTTTTAGTTTTAGTTTATCTGCTTGTGTTTGTGTTTATTGTTTATAGCTTATCTGTTTCTTTATTTTGAAAAAAAAGTGGGTTACATTGTTGAAGTTTAAAGTTATTTGCAAAAGAAAGTCAAAAGAAAAAAAAAAATATCAAATAGCAAAATTTTTTTGTTACAGTCCTGGGGTTCGAACCCAGGACATTTAGCATACATAACCAAAGCACCTTACCACTACACTAATCAATCTTTTTTAGTTAAACTTTACAAAGTTTTATATAAAACCCTTTTATTTTTATTTTATTTTTTCTTCTTTTTAGCTTATTGTGAGCTACTGCTTATTTTCAGCTTATCTAAAAAAGCAATTTCACTTTTTATATTTTTCATAGCTCAAGTTTAGTGTTAAGTATTTTAGAAAAAATTTTCAGATTTTTAAAATTAGTTTTAGTATTTTTAGAAATTTAAAATAGTTTAAATAGTTTTTAATTTGTAAAAAATTATTTAAAAATAAAAAAAAAATATATTTTTCTTTTTTTTCCAAAATTTTCTTTTATAATTTAGAGTGTAGGGAAATTAATTTGATACCCGTAGAATTTATATTTCGTAGATTTCATGTTTTAGTTTAGCACGTTTACGTTTCTAATTACGTTAATTGTTTTTAGTTGTATTTTATTTCCTAGCATATTTATTGTTTTACGTAGTTGTAATCCAAATCCAAAATCTCTCAAATTTTTATATCTCAAACACGATTCACAAACCCGATTGCACAAATTCCATTCAACTCTCATCGGGGATAACGACCCGGGTTACACATACATCACTTGTGTTTCCTAGGAAAAATAATGACTTGATTTTAACCGATCAAATTTTGGCGCCGCTGCCGGGGAGGGCTGTAGCGAATTTTTAAAATCTCGTTTGTCAAATCGTGTTTTATAAACTTTCTTTGTGAAGGTTTATAGTATATTTGTGCATATTTTCTAAAAAAAAAAAAAAAAAAAAAAAAAAAAAAAAAAAAAAAAAAAAAAAAAAAACCTCCTTGTTTAATAATAACAACAATAAAAATTTACCGTCGAGAATCAAGACAGAGTACTACCTAACTGGGGGTACGGACATAATAAGTTCCCAAACTAATGATTAAAACTTGCCTTTGTATCCTTGTGAGTGGTGTACCTTTTTCAAAGAAGCCATTCATCTTGTGATTATTGGTTTAAGTTCACTGTCGTGTTGCCTCGATCTTGTTTTAATTGTTGTCATATTAACATACAAATAAAAAATAAAAAAAAAATAAAAAAAAAAACACTTTGTCTAAGGTGTTTTACAAAAACAAAAGAAAATAAAATAAACATCCTCACTTCTTTGAAGTGTTGTAAACCATTCCGAATTTCCAACAAAACGAATCGTGAGTTAATTGTTTTTCGGATTATCTTGAAATTACAACCTATACAAGTGGTTTAAGGATGGTTTGACATTAAATTGACAAACCGAAAGAGGCGGGTTTTTAAGGAGCATTTATTGCCCACCTTTGCTTCTCCGCCACTCTGCGAGTAATTTTGTGAGAAACGAGTTTCGATTAACGAATCGATCACAAAAATATATATTGTGTAATTATCCTTAAAATACAAAAAAGATTTTCATTTTCAAAAATTTGTTTTTAAACTTTTGTTGTTTTATTGGTGCATGAGCACCCGTTCTTCCACACCCAATCTTTGTTCACCCGTTTCTAATCCTGAAAGAATTATTCGCCGAAATCGACGTCTTGATTTTCAAGACGTTGAGAATATGGCTGCTGATAATAACGCGGGTAATAATGGGCCAGCTCCCGATCTCCGAACGATGGAGGAGTTGTGCCAACCGACCATGCAAGGACGGGGCGGACCTATTGCTCCCGTCAATATCCAAGCCGCGGATTTTGGACTTAAACATCATATGATCCAACAAGTCCAAACTTCGTGCCAATTTCACGGTTTACCGGGTGAAGATGCAAACAAGCATCTCGATAAATTCATTACGGTAACCCAAAGCATGAAACAACAAGGTGTCACCGATGACGCCCTTCGCTTGTATCTTTTTCCTTATTCATTGACGCATCATGCCACCGCTTGGTTTGACCGTCTTCCCAAGAATTCAATTCATAGTTTCGATGAAATGACTTCAAAATTCTTGGCAAAATATTTCCCACCATCAATGGTGACGAAGTTAAGGAATGATATAAGCAACTTTCGCCAGCTTCCCGATGAATCTTTATTCGAAGCTTGGGAACGTTATAAGCTATCTATTGATCGATGTCCTAATCATAATATGTTGCTTGTTACCATAATAGACACATTCTATAATGGTTTAACATTACGACATCGTGAAACGATCAATGCTGCGGCCGGTGGTACCTTTATGAAAAGGCGACCCGAAGAGTGCTATGATTTAATTGAAAATATGACCGCCCACCACAATTATTGGGATTCCTCCGCCGAGAGGAGTGAGTCATCTAAATCTATCACTACGGACTCTTCATCCGAGATAGCTTCACTCACTAAAAGAATGGATGATTTATCCACTGCTGTTTTGAGGCTACATCAAAATAACCTTCAAAACCAAACTCAACAAGCAAATGTGGTAAATCAAAGCTGTGTAACATGTGGTGGTCCACACCCATATTTCGAGTGTCCAGCCACCAATGGCAACACTCAAGAGAACGTTTATGCTGCTTCGGGATCCTACAATTCGGGAGGTAATTCTTACCAACCCCAAGGAGACCGTAACCTTCTAAGCTATCGCTCCAACAATTATCTTGGACCACCTGGTTTCAACCCCCAAAATCCAAATGGGCAAAACCGAAATGCCCAATTTAACCAAAACCAAGGTCGGGTGAACCAAAATTTCCAAAACCAAGGTTTCCAAAATCAAGGTTTTCAAAACCAAGGTAATCACCAAGGTTTTCAAGGAAATCAAAACCGTGGTCAAAATTTCAATCAAAATTTGGGAAATGTTCAAAACCGTGGACAAAATTTTAATCAAGACCAAGTTTTAAACCAAAATCAAACGTCCACGGAGGAATTATTGAAACAATTCATGATATCCCAAAATGAAACCAATCGGTTGATGGCCACTCAAATAAATGAAATCAGAAAGTCTTTAAATGATCGACCCTCGGGCTCAGGAACTCTTCCTAGCACCACGATCGCTAACCCGAGGGGCGATGTGAAGGCGATCACAACAAGGAGTGGTGTCCAATATAATGGACCTAAAATTCCAACTACCTCTTCTTCTCTTCCTCCAAAGGTAGTTGAAATTGAGACCGAGGAGACAACGGACAAGGTGCATTCCACAAGCTCACGAAGTACCGCACACGTCCAACCTTCGGTAATCCCAACCCCAATTCCGGAACCCGATGTTCCGAAGACAAATCCAAAGCCTTCAATTCCATATCCTTCAAGGCTTAATGATCAAAAGCTTAAAGAGAAAAACAATGCACAAATGGAAAAGTTCTTCCAAATCTTCAATGAGATGCACTTCGACATAAGCTTTGCTGATGCTCTCGTTCTCATGCCAAAGTTTGCAACTACACTCAAAGGGTTGTTAAGCAACAAGGATAAGTTAGTCGATATGGCAAAAACCCCATTAAACGAGCAATGCTCGGCGGTCATCCTCAAGAAGCTTCCCGAAAAGCTTGGAGACCCCGGCAAGTTCTTAATCCCGTGTGATTTCTCGGGGATGGTGAAATGCTCCGCCTTGGCCGATCTTGGCGCAAGTATTAACCTCATGCCGCTCTCGATATGGAAAAAACTATCTCTTCCAAAGCTTACATCCACGTGCATGACACTCGAGCTAGCGGATCGTACCACTACTTATCCGCTTGGAATAGCCGAGGATGTTGTCGTGAAAGTGGGAAAGTTCCAATTTCCCACAGATTTTGTTGTTGTAGACTTTGATGCCGATCCACGAGTTCCACTCATTTTGGGTAGAGCTTTTCTAAGAACGAGTCGTGCTCTTATTGATGTGTACGCCGAAGAATTAACCATTCGTGTTGAAAATGAAGAGATCACGTTCAACATTAATCAGGGGTCTAATTGCAACGTTGCTACTATTAATAAAAAATCTGAAAAAATTGATTCAAAACTTTCAAGGTTCACGGTCAAAAGTGTTGCACAAAAACGTTCTGAGCTCAAGGCAATGAACATAGCCCCTGGTTCAAGTGAATGGTTCAAAAGTTGTAATGCGGAAGTTAAGAGTGTTTTTGATTACGATGAACACGAATCTGAGGATACAACGGAAGTGGTAAAAACTGCTAGCTCTAAGAGCACACCACTTGCCCCACCTTCAGAATCGGTTTGTCGTATTGATATTGCCAAAAATCCCACTCTTACTTCCACATCACTCATTTCCGACTCTTCTCCTCCGTTTGAGGAAAGTGATATTTCTAAAGAAGAGTTCGAGGTCTTCTTGTTTGATGCTCAAATTGTTGAGCCCGATGTTGATCCGGGGGGAGATGGCCCGATTTTAGAAAAAATGATTTTTGATGAACCATTGTTTGCTCTCCCCCCAAAGGATGATGTTGTTGTGGAAAAGCCGTCTTATCCTTCCGAGCTCGAGCTCGAGGATGCTTTTCCCGAATTTGAGAGCTTTGTGTTTAATGATCAAGAGGAGAGAAGTGGCAATCCCACTCCTCATCCCGATTATTCACTCTCGGCTTATGAAGCCTTTCGTTTTGATATCGATCATTTGGAAGAGACGGGAAGTGTAAATACCACTCCCCATTCTTATATGTCTCTTCCCGAGTATGATGTATTTCATTTTGATGAAAATGATCGATATCATGAGGAGTTCTCGATTGAACTCCCTTATGTGATATCTCCTCCTGAATATGATCATTTCTACTTTGATCTGGAGGATGATTCTAGTGTGGGGGGAGGTGTGTTCAAAGATTTACTTCTTGAAGATTGTATCCCAACCCTCCCTCCCGTTGAAGCCGATGATGCTTCTGATGATGAAGAGTTTTACATGATAATAATAAAAATCTTGCTTCTCTTCATCACATATGGTGTGATTGCTCTTTCCCTTTTCTCCTACGGGAATGAGGACACCATATTTGACCCCGGTATCACCCTTAATAGTTTCTTCTATTGAAATACCGCGGGTTTTATCTCATCGGTGTGGAACTTTCTCATGTTCAAGTGTTTATCCAAACAATTTGAATGAAAGTCCGATTGAGATTGGTTTCCACTTGCATCCCCATGGACAAATGAATTCGGGGTCGAGTCAAGCTAGCGACTCGGTTAACAAAAACAGTAGCACACCATATGGGTTTTCACCCATATTTCTGACTTCTTTCTACTTTCTACCACCCTAGTGTGGGGGAGATGCCCCGCTGTTGTATATAAATTTCAAAAAAAAAAAAAAAAAAAAAAAAAAAAAAAAAATTTTGCAAACACAAAAATAAAATAAATGGCCCGTAATATTTCCCTTTTACGTTCTCAGTTTCGGCATAACAGCCGGTACTTTGAATATTGAGGACAATATTCATTTCTAGTGTGGGGGGAATTCTCACGAATTTAATCACGTATATATACCATCTAATTCCCCCATTTTTGGCCAAATTTTTTTTTTTTTTGGTATAAGTGTTTTGCACTTACACAACAAATGGTTATCAGTCCACCATGTCTAACACACAAAAGGATTGGCTAATCCAAGAGCAAACGGTTCTTGGTAAAGATATATCAAATCCGTTTACGGCTTACAATTTGCCAAAAATTGTATGGTATTCGACTCACCATATCCTAAAAAGATGAAGAGTTGGCTAGCCCGCAAGATTATGGCTTGTGGTAAAGGCAGTTGGAAAACCATAATTGGTCATCAGCTCACCAAAGATAATAAGTGGTTTTATCTAAGAGTTGGCTAGTCCAGAAGCAAACGGCTTCTGGTAAAGACAAATCAAATCCGTTGGCAGCTGATGATTTGCTCAAAATCATATGGTTATCAGTGTACCATAGTTCTTACTTGAACTGAAACATTTGGCTACTCCAGAGGTGATGGCTTCTGGTAAAGAGATACATCCATCAACTTTTCATAAAAAATTGCTAGGGACTAGCAATTGCTCAGTGTGGGGGATTTGATATGTGTCGTTTTACACATATCTTTTCGTCCAATTTTCGAGTCAAAATAACCAAAAACACTTTAAAACGATCAAATAATGTTAAAAATATCTTTGAGATGTGTTTTTGTGTATTCCATATGCAAAATGATTGAAAACGATTGAAAAACAAACAAAATTTGCATAAATGGCAAGTCTAGTCCCTCAAGCTTAAAAAAATAAAAAATAATAAAAAAAAAATAAGTTTTTGGTCCTTGGAATAATAAGCTCGGCAATTTTGGTCCCTGGATTAAATTTGAAGATTGGGCAGATTTCACAACCGGATCCACCCATTTATCAAACTATAACCACCGCCCACAGTTAACATTACCCAATCCCATTTAACCCCTTACAACCCACTCACTAGCCCACTACAACTCAACCCACCTAAAGCCCAAATCCATCGCTATACCCAAACCAGCCCATCGAACCAAAAACAACCGGATCCACCACTTAGACCCGACCCGCCCACTTCTAATAATAATAAAACAACGCGGGGTAGCTAACAGTTGGTCAAATCCCCAAACAAATCAGTCAAAATCCCTAAAAGCTAACACCTCAGCCAACCCTTGTCTTCTTCCTCCCTCCCGCCAAGAACACAAACCCCCAACACAACCATCACTATCCACTCCTCTTCCCCAAATCTTTCACCATTTCACTACCCTTCTCCACTCCCCATTTCACTACCCTTTCCCCATTAAACCTTCTCCAAGACAGGTCATCAATCCGTGGGATGTAGTGGGCGCTAAGACCAAAATAAAGGGCCAAGATCAAGTTCAAGATTCATCCAACGGCTGGGAAAGAGTCAAAGAAGCACAAATCGAAGTTATCAAAGGTCTCCTCTCACAGAAGAAACACAACCAAGTGAAGACCCCTAGTTTAGCACTTAGTATAAATAGGGTAGGATAGTCTCATTTGGAGGCAGGATTATTTTAGCTTTAAAATTCGGTATGTTTTTAATTCTTTAGTTGTAATTTATTTTCAGAAATCTAGGTTTAGTTTAGCTAGTTTTTAACGTAATTTGTATTTTCTTTTTTTTCGGTTGTAATGTTACTTTTTATTTTAATGTAAGTCGAATTTATTTTTTTGCTTACTGCTTCAAATCTGCGTATCTTGATACTTAGTTTAAGATTGTTACTTAGTTTAAAGATTGTTCTTAATTTAAGAAAGAAAAAAAAAAGGGTTGATCTTAGTATAAGTTTTTTTTTTTACTGCTTCGATTCTGCTGGTGATTATGTAGTTTAATCTTGTGGTTATTGTTTGGTTATTGTGGTTATTGTGGTGATTAGGTTGTTGTGTTTCTTGTTTGTGTTTGTGTTTCAGTAAAAGAAAAAAAATATATATATAGTTTGGATCGGTTTAAGTTCATCACTTTTAGTTTGTGGTTTGTGTTTGTTAAAGTAAAATTTGGATTTGTCTGTTTAATCTTGTGTTTGTGTTTTAGTTTATCTGTTTATCTGTTTGTGTTTTAGTTTGTGTTTTAGTTTATCTGTTTTAGTTTTAGTTTATCTGCTTGTGTTTGTGTTTATTGTTTATAGCTTATCTGTTTCTTTATTTTGAAAAAAAAGTGGGTTACATTGTTGAAGTTTAAAGTTATTTGCAAAAGAAAGTCAAAAGAAAAAAAAAAATATCAAATAGCAAAAATTTTTTGTTACAGTCCTGGGGTTCGAACCCAGGACATTTAGCATACATAACCAAAGCACCTTACCACTACACTAATCAATCTTTTTTAGTTAAACTTTACAAAGTTTTATATAAAACCCTTTTATTTTTATTTTATTTTTTCTTCTTTTTAGCTTATTGTGAGCTACTGCTTATTTTCAGCTTATCTAAAAAAGCAATTTCACTTTTTATATTTTTCATAGCTCAAGTTTAGTGTTAAGTATTTTAGAAAAAATTTTCAGATTTTTAAAATTAGTTTTAGTATTTTTAGAAATTTAAAATAGTTTAAATAGTTTTTAATTTGTAAAAAATTATTTAAAAATCAAAAAAAAATATATATATTTTTCTTTTTTTCCAAAATTTTCTTTTATAATTTAGAGTGTAGGGAAATTAATTTGATACCCGTAGGATTTATATTTCGTAGATTTCATGTTTTAGTTTAGCACGTTTACGTTTCTAATTACGTTAATTGTTTTTAGTTGTATTTTATTTCCTAGCATATTTATTGTTTTACGTAGTTGTAATCCAAATCCAAAATCTCTCAAATTTTTATATCTCAAACACGATTCACAAACCCGATTGCACAAATTCCATTCAACTCTCATCGGGGATAACGACCCGGGTTACACATACCTCACTTGTGTTTCCTAGGAAAAATAATGACTTGATTTTAACCGATCACCTCCTCAAGTTCTAATCAGTTCCCAAGACCTCATGACAGTTGGACTAGGTCTCAGGATATAGAACTTGTAAATATAATTGGAGAGCCTACTGAAGGCATGCTCACTAGAAGCATGGCTGCACAACTGAGAGCAGCCTCAGCCAATGAATGCCTATTTGTGGACTTCATCTCCACAATTGAACCCAAAAGTGTCAAGAAAGCACTTAATCATCCAAGTTGGGTTCAGGCCATGCATGATGAACTTGAACAATTTGACCGAAACAAGGTAATGACCTTGGTCAAATGTCCTGAAGATGTTTCAGTAATTGGCATGAAGTGGGTGTTCAAAAACAAATATGATGAAAATAGCATAGTCATTAAAAACAAAGCCAGACTTGTAGCCAAAGGCTATAACCAACAAGAAGGCATTGACTATGAAGAAAAATTTGCACCAGTGGCAAGGATGGAAGCCATCAGGATCTTCCTTGCCTTTGCAACCTACATGAACTTCAAGGTGTACCAAATAGATGTTAAAAGTGCATTCTTAAATTGGTCACTAAAAGAAGAAGTTTATGTTCAGCAACCTCCTGGATTTGAAAGCCATGAGTTTTCTGACTATGTCTGTAAGCTTAACAAAGCCCTTTATGGACTAAAACAAGCTCCCAGGGCATGGTATAAAACTCTCTCAGCCTTTCTGATCCAAAATAAATTTGTCAGAGGCAAAATAGACAACACATTGTTTATCTACAGGACAAATAATGATGTCATAATTATACAAGTATATGTTGATGACATCATCTTTGGCTCAACAAGTTATAAACTTTGCAAACAGTTTGAAAAACTGATGGCAAAGAAATTTGAAATGAGCATGTTGGGAGAACTGACTTACTTCCTTGGTCTACAAATCAAGCAGACGGATAAAGGAACCTCTATCAGTCAAGAGAAGTATGTCAGAAGCCTACTAAAGAAGTATGAGCTCAATGACTATGCCTCAGTCAAAATTCCCATGGTTCCACCAAACAACCTTGGTCCTGACCTTACTGGAAAGCCAGTGACTCAAACACTTTTCAGAGGAATGATAGGATCACAGATGTATCTACTTGCATCAAGGCCTGACATCCAATTCTCAGTCTGTTTGTGTGCCAGATATCAATCTGACCCAAGAGAATCTCATCTCACTGCTGTGAAAAGGATACTCAGGTACCTGAAAGGTACACCAAACCTTGGATTATACTATCCAAAATGTTCAGGATTTAATCTCAAAGGATACTCAGACTCTGACTATGCTGGATGCAACATGGACAGGAAGAGCACATCAGGCTCCTGCCAAATCCTTGGTGGAAAACTAGTCTGTTGGAGTGCTAAGAAGCAACAATGAGTTGCCATGTCCTCAGCTGAAGCTGAATATGTTGCAGCAGCAAGTTGTTGTGCAAATGTACTCTGGATGAAAAGTCAACTCAGTGACTATGGAATTCAGTACAAGATGGTTCCCATCTTTTGTGATAACACAAGTGCAATTGCCATCTCAAACAACCCTGTTCTTCATCAGAGAACAAAACACATTGATATTAGGTATCATTTCATCAGGGACCATGTCATGAATGGTGACATTGAATTACACTTTATTCCTACTGAATATCAGCTAGCTGATATATTCACCAAACCATTGGATGAATAAACTTTTACAAGACTGAAAGCTGAACTAGGAATGTTGGATATTGAGAATCAGTCCACTGATTGAATCCATCCAACTAAGTGTAAATTCTGAAAACCCCAGGTCCCTGACTCAATGTGTTCCTCAGTGAAAAGGATCACTGAACCTCAGGAACTAAACCCAAGTTCCTGAACCCTTGAACCATCAGGAACTAAACACAAGTCCTGAACAAGCAGGTTCAATGAATGAAGAGTCATTCAGGGCCCTCAGAAGACATTCAATGCTAACTTAAATGCTCTAAGTATCTAGTTAGTAAATGTCCGAGGTTGGTAACTGAATTCTTATTTAATATAAGAATATTTGTTCTTTTGCCTTTCTGGCATGCACCTCATGGGCCACCACATTCCCACTTGGCATTTAATGCCTCTCCAATCACATAACAGATATGTGATGACTCAACCCTGAAAATTACACTTTTTGCAGATGGCACAACTGTTCACTTCGACAGTTGCGCAAAACAGGGAAAGTGGAGTGGTTATGAATTAAATGCGGATCTCAAACGTTTTATTCAAAACGGTTTTCAAAATAATATCTTTTGAAAAATTAAACCGCTTAATGCCTAATATACCCTCCTCTCCACTTCCCTATAAATACCCCCAAACAAAAAACACACACACGTTTTTTAGAAAATCTTAAGCAAATTCTTGCCCTTTTCTTTCAAAACAAAATTTTGTGTGTGTGTTCTTAGTCTTTAGAAACCCAGACCTTTGTTGTTCTTGCAAACCCAAGACTTTCCAACACAAATGGCTACTTCTAAAGCTATTACATACGCCCCAAATGTGGAATTCCTCATGGAGGGCGTAGACATGACCAAAAACAACGTGGTAGGAAACTTTGCCTACCCCCAAAATTTTTGGGCGTACAAGAATGTAGTTAAATATCTTCAAAACTGCTTTCTTGCTACGGCGTTCACAAAGACCCCCTCAGTCATATACAATGACTATTTGAGGGAATTTTGGTGTACAGCAGTGGCAACTAGCCCTGAAGACACCAAAGACTCAATTATCACGTTCTCAGTGATGAATGGGAGAATGATCCTCTCCCTTGATTACAAAACCTTCATCAAAGCCACTGGCCTTGATTTCACTGAGAATTTTGAGCCCAACCCCACTGACCAAGAAGTTAAAGCAGAGTTGCTTTTTCTAGGGCCACATGACCCCAAACAACCTGATGTGGCCCCAGGCTCATTATTGGCCAAGGCACCAATAATCAAGACTTGGTTTTCCCCAGTCTGGAGGATCCTGATGACTTTTGTCATTCAGGTCCTAGGAGGCAATAAATCCTCCACGGAGCAGTTGAACTCATCACAACAATTGATGGTGTTCACTCTCCTAAAGGGTAGAAAAATAGACATCGGAGGAATAATATTCTGTGACCTCGTGGCCAAGCTCTTAGGAAAATCTAGGTAAAAACACTTGTCTTACCCTAGATTCATTTCCTGTGTGCTTCAGGATTTACTTGGCTCTGAATATATTAGGCCTGACGTTCAAGGATCTAAACCTGACGTCCTACACAAGGCCAATTATACGAGTGGCATTACTGAGGTACAACCAGTCGCCCTGACCGACTACATGTTGGTAATCATTCAGGGTGCAAACGTTATCTCACCCATTCCTTCTCCTATAAAGGAGAAGAAAAAGAAGGCAGGGTTCAAGAAGGTGGTTAAACCCAAATCACTCGTCTTTGAGACCTCTACCTCAGAACCCAAAGAAGGGGAAACAATGGCCAAGACCTCAGAGACACCCATCATTGAGACCCTCTTGACCTTAAAACAAATGCCAACGGAGGTTACTGAGAAATCATCCTCAGTATCCTTGGGCAAAACCTTTCGCCATAGCTCTACTGACATACACAAGTCAGTGGAGTCAGGAACCTCCACCCAATCACATCCCGATGAAGGCACTGATAAATCACAATCTATGCCTGAGGGAGAAAAGGGTCCTGAATCCTCGGTAGAGCAACACTACTCTACTAAGAAGGGGACCCACACCCATTTACATCCTTCTTACGACCCTGAGAAATCACACTCAGGGTCTCAGATAGTCAAGGACCCTAAATCCCCAAGAGGGCAGTACAACCCTGATGGGAAGGGGGTCCATTAACAATCACAAATTGTGCCTAGTGATAGTACTGGAAAACACCCACCAGTGCTTGAAGGCGCACATGGGGACAAAGACTCAGGGGGCATGCAACCACCCACTGATATGGAACCACAACCCCCTCATGGTGGAACCAGTCTCTCGGGAACTGACTCCAAGCGCCAGGCTGAGCAAACCCACTCAGTTATTATGGTGGGTCAGGACCTGGCCAAACCCAGTTGCAGATTCAGTCAATGGTGGATTTTTAGGCTGTTCTCTTGTCTGATGAAGAGCTCAGCATTGACAGTGAGGAAGAAGTGTTTGAGGCAGGTGATGATATGGACACTGAAGCTCAACCCACTGAACAATCGCATCAGTCTTCTCCACCACAGGGTGAAGAATCAGCATCTCAAGCTGATCATTCATCGGACTCTGAATCATTCTGCCCAGCCAATCTCAGGAAGTATGAAAACATTCTTCCTCTCACTGAGAGACAATTGGTCAAGTTCTTGCAGAAAGCCAACAATGCTCTCTTTCAAGGGCTCACTGAATAAATTTTTGACCAACATTGTGAAGCTGCAGTTCACTATGTCAACCTGAAGGAATCTGTTGAAGGTTATCATGATGAAGTTAATGAGCAACAATCAGGGATTTCCTACTCCCTGACAACTCTTGATGAGAATCTTAAAATGTTCAACGCTACCCTTTCCAACATTACCAAGAGCGTTGCAACTATTCAAGAGTCAGTGAAAGATGACCCTGTGCTCAACAAGAAAATTTTTCAGGCTTCTGAGACTTATCAGCGCCAGTCAGCTCAGTTCACTGAGCTTGTCAACATGCTGAAATCCTCCAACCTTCAGGGTCTCAGCACTTCAGTGGACTCCATCAAGTCTTCCCTGGTTCTTATGGAGGCAAATTTGGCATCTTGGGCCAAGTCTTCGAATTCCTTGGCCTGGAATCTTGGGCCTCAGATGACTGCTATAGAGGCTTCTCAGGAATCTCTTGAGGCAAAGGTGACCACTCTTCAGCAAGACACCTCAGACATCAAATCCATGATGACTGAGATTTATCAGGCTTTCAAAGGTCAAGCTGCTCCCTCAACTTCAGTGAGCACTCCAACTCTTGCTCTCACAATGGCTCAAGCAACGGTTGAGGGGGAGAAAGTGTAACACCCCAACCCGGCAAGGGTAAAGATATCACAACAATGGCTTCATATCAGATTACAAGCATTAAATCCAAAACATCATAAGTCCATAACATTAATGATCAAAGGAAATAAGTCAACATAACTTATGCCCAAAACAGAAATAAACCGAAGTACATAAATCCAAAATGCCTAAACAATGGCATAACAGAACAGAATCCAAAATGGTATAACTAGAATGTTAAGGTCTAAGCTTCACACAGTTGCTCTCATCCCCAAAGCAAAACCCCAGATCCTAGCTTAAGTACCTGCCGCACATGAAAAGAAAACATGCGGCTGAGCTTAAAAAGCTCAGTGAACAGATACATATACAAAGCAATAATAATGAAACAGAACTGAAATATGGTGGACGGGGAATATCATGAAGTATAAACAAAGAGACAGAAAATATAAAAGAAGAATAAGATAGTCATCCACCACGAGCCCAGAACATATCAGATAGTAACCATCATAATCTAGAGGGGATGCCTCTTAAGTAACCAGATAATATGAGGGGTGTCCTCATGTATCAATTGGAGTGATCAGCTCCCAGATAAATGTGAAAGGCATGTATTGCACACAGTACCAGACACCAGAACAGAAATCATATCATATATAGTTAAATCCACTAAACAGAACAGATCTAGGATGCATCCATACGCCCCCCAGAAACATATATAATCCATAATCAAAGTAATGCGCATATCATAATCAGAATGGAGACGTGGCGGAACATCACTCTACCACCCTAGAGTCATGCCATTGGTGCATCAATGACACGGACATGGAACCCCCATGCCTAGTGAAATGGCTCGGGTATCAAACTAAGAGTCAGATATCATATCATAATCAGAGGGTCATATATCAAAGGTCAAATCAGATGGTCCATAACAGATGGTTCATAACAGATATATCAGATGAAATACCAAAGGTCCAAATCAGAGTGTAATCAGAAAGGTTCATAATAAAAGGGATCATAGCAATGGCTTTGGGAAAACTTAAACGAATCAGAATCAGAATCATAACCATGAGATAGGACACCCTTACTGAAAAAAGGCAGAGTATCTGTACCTTATTGCAAAGCACAAGAAACCAGAAACAGAAAACACTGACAAGCTCAGGACCTCTCCTTCTTCACACCTAAAGGAGTAGAAGAGTATTATAATATGTTCTTAATTACTCATGTTATCTTGTCTTTCCATTTTAGTAGTTCAAGGTTCATAAGGTCATTATGGTAGCTTTATACATTTAAAGGTTCATTAGGTATTTAGGATAAGTTTAAGGACCAATTGTGTAATTATCATAGAGTTAGGGTATAAGGTGTAAATATTGTAAAGTTACAGATTCTTACATGTTAAGTACTTTAGTATTATCAAAATAACAACATAGACCCTCTAATGTTTGAATATTAGCACTTAACCCTTTTTAAATATCAAAATACACTTTTTCAGCTTTTTAGGCATTTATGGACCCGTATTAAATAAATTAGAAATCATAGTAAAACTCCGAAATAAAATCTAAAAAAATTCACAGAGGTACCTCAATGTCCCTAGTATTTTAGCTAATTTTTTCAGATTTTATTAGTTAGTGCAAGTACGAAATAAAAATCCACTTTTACAACTTGTTCTGAAAACGTATCTGATGGAACACCGAAAAGTTATCACTTGTTAACCCCTTTAGAAAAATTCAAAAAAATCTATAAAAATTCAAGCTACTAGAAAACATCCCAAATATTATTCAGTTCAAAGGGCTCTTTCTAATTCGATACGGTTTGGAAATTAAAAATCAAAAACCCGGACTGATTTTCCAGACTTTTAAGTACGACCAGACACCTAATCTCTCAAAAATCAAAAGGTAGCCTTACATGCCTCAAAAATTTACAAACTAAATTTCTCCAGATAGCCACTTCATTAAACTACAATTTAGACTCCAGAAACATAAAAATATACGTTCATATGACCAAGTTACAGCCGGTTACAGTCGGTTAAAAATTCACCTCAGAAGCAGTGATCACAGAACCATGTATATTTTAGGTTTTTTTGTCATCCCGTTCATTACTTCATTACACCAAACGATTATAGGTGAGTCTAAAACATATTTAGGTCAATACTCATCAGTTTGTAACACATTCAAACCGAATTTATACACCACAAAATCCAGTCGATCCATAACATTACGTTTTTTAGGGTTTCTTTAAATTTTATGATTTTATGTGACAAGTTTTCATTCTATGATTAGACTAGGGCATGAATACATGAACAAATGACGGAAAAGTGATACAATACCCTCATAGACCACGAAGAACACGAACACAAGGAATCAAAATCACACGAAAAACTTTCCTCCTTCTCCTTTCTTCTTTAGGTCGCACGGCAGCAGGAACAACAAGGTGGAAAACATAGTTTTGATTAGCTTTTGATTCGTATAATCATGTATTGATATAATACTATGTAATTACCTTAGAACGAGATCAAAATGGAGGTTCTTGGTGGTTTTCTTGGTCGACACAGCAGCAGCAAAAGGGGCGGCAGAACTTTTGGTTTTTAGGGTTTTCTTGGGAATTTTTGAAGACCGGTATTTGTTTTTGGAGGAACAATGAAATGTGGCTAAATTATAGAAGTGTGGGCCGAGATTTTGGAAGGGTGGGGAGGACATGGGTCGGCCTAAATGAGGCTAAGTCAAGCCCATGGGTTTTTTGGATCACCATTATACTAGAAATACATTAAACCTTATGTTATAGATTTTTAAAATACATATTACATATGCACTTAAGATTTTTCGGCTCATTTAGACTTTTAATGTGTTTTAAACATATTTGGTAGCTCGTATATTTATTTTATGGTGCCTCATAATCGTTTCATGTAGTATTTGTTTCGTTTTCATAGGTTTTACGATTTATTTGTAAGCTAAATTAAGTTTTAATTAAATTTCCATGTGATGAGGGTATTTAGGTCTTTTAATACGTTTCAGATTTTCGGGTTTTACAGAAAGTCACTGAAGCATCTTCCAGCCAACAACCTCCTTCTCACACTGAGGGGAAGATTCCTGAAACAACCCCATCATCTACTTACCAAGATAAAGGGAAAGGCATTCTCACTACTGAGCCTGAACCTACAATATTGGTGCCTGCTTCCTCAGAAAGAAGGCCTGACCTTGATGAACCAATCAAGGTCCCTTATGAGATCAATGGAGTGATGCATCTTCTCACTGAGGCTGAAATTCAGGCTCATATAGAGAAGGAAGAAGGGTTGAAGAAAGCAGCTGAAGAAGAGAGGCTGAACAAGTCTGCCCTCATCCAGGTGGTCAGTGAAGAGGCCGAAAAGATTGGACTTGAACCAAAAGCCCTTGCTAGAAGGAAAGGTGGTCAGAGCTTTGTGAAAGCTCAGGATGCTGAGATGACTGCTCTCAGGAAGAAAAGAGAAGAAAGGTTGAAGAGATAAGGAAAAAGAGGATTGAGAAGTACCAATGGGTTATGACAAGCAGACTGAGACCTGAACCAATCACTGATGTAAAGATTCATCAAAACACCAAGCCTGCTGTCATCAGTGTCTTCAGAGGTCCTGACAAGAGGAACTTTGAAATTCATGATCCCTTTAGATTCGCTGACTTTGGGATCACTGAATTGGATGAATTGGGTCCAATCATATTCAAAAAGTCGAATGTTGTTGTCAAGGAATTGATGAAATCCCTGAAGCTAAGATATGAAAAACTGACAGCAACACCTGAGGAACTTGGTATTCCCTCACTTCTCCCAGCTCCAACCAGTCAGCCTGCTCCTACTCAGTCCTCTAGAAGAAAGAGGAAGCAAATTGAGTCTGAGCCTGAGATCAGAGTTCCTGGCCTTGAATGCAACAGAGCCCTCCCTGAAGGAGTTACATTCGTGAACAACTTGGCCATTGAACAACCTGAAAGGGGTCTCTTCTTCACTGATGCGTTTGGTGATAAAGCCTTCCAAAGATGGAGTGACATTGATAAGGCAGGAATTAAAACAATGCTTGGTTACCTCATGATGGCCTCCCCAATACAGAGTCCTGAAAATGTGAGGTTCTGTCATGACCTGAGAATCAAGATCCAAGAACATCCTGACCAACATGAGCTGGAATTCAAAAGACCAAAGCTTGAAGCCCTTGGTTACAAGTTTGACTGAAGAATCTGCAACACCACCACTATCCTGTACATTGTTTAGTTGTTAAGACTACTGTAATGAAATTAATAAAATGATGGCCCTTTGTTTTGTTATTTCAGTGTCCTTAATTACTTTCTAGTACATTCAGTATGAGAAGGAGTCATTAGCTCACTCATAACTGATCAAAACACTTAAGCATAATTTATATCCAAATAGGGGGAGATTGTTGGGTCCTTCAGTACCCAAGAATCCTTAAAACATGATTTGAATACATATTAAGCTAAGTGTTAATTAAACCGAAAACATTCTAAGTCACTGAGTGAACAGTCACTCTGTGAGTTACCTTCAAGATGCTCAGGACAAATCTAAGAAGAAAGATTCACCACACAGTGAGGCGGTACTCCCTGAAGTGTTACTTGAGCCAAAGAAGAAGGTAATGGGTTCAGTGAGTGTTGGACAAGAACTCACTGAACCCCAGTCTCCTCAACAACAATAAGATTGAAGACTGAAGACTGAAGGCGAAGACTGAAGAACCTGAAGCCTGAAAGAAAGGCAGGATTGAGCGGGAAGGTTTGAAGAGATAAGGACAAGTCTTATCAGGGCAGAAACAAACGATCCCTAAAGCGGCTAAAAGTCAAGAAGTGTCAGAACTGACACTCGAAGACTTTTTGGCGCAATCCTATTGGTTCTTGGAAATGACAAATACTGTGGTAGTTGTCAGACACGCCTTTTTATTCTTTATGTGTTTTAATCTTCAGGACTCTTACATGTTTTCCTATAAATAGCAAACAGATGGAGAAAAGTGGGTTAGGTTTTTGTGCATTAAAAGCTTAGACTTTCACAATACCCCTTTTCTCCTACAAAGAGTAACCAATCCCTGAGATAGCTCAGTGGGTCGAAATTATTACCACTTAAGCATAGCTTGAGTTTAGATAGGAGACACACCATACCTTGTCTATTCAATCTCAAGTGTTTGTTCCGCAAAACACTTGGGTAATAGATTATTTGATTGATTTCTAATAAGAATTTAAACGTTGAAAAACATTGTGTTTTATATTTACGTTTTACTTATAAGTTGTAATTAATCAAATATATCGTATCAGTCATAAACACAAATAGATTAACTTCTTAGTTAACTCTAAGCGTGTTAAGGGAACAACAGATGGTCTATGTGTTTGTGCCATAAAACATAAGGTTTTTATGTTGGTCCATAAAAGATAGTGGGAGTGGTTGTACCCTTTTAAAAGAACTCAACATCTAGCTTAGTGTCGAAAATATTGTATAGGCGGCGTTAGGTTGGTTCTACCTCGAACTAGAACCCAGTATTTAGCTTTGTACCAGAAAAAGTGTAAGCGACGCTTGTAAGGTTTTTCTCCGCCGAGAAGGGAGCTTGTTGATTTAGTGAAGTAACTCTCGAGTTGGGTTCTCGGGGAGTGGAGTAGGGCGGAGAGGAGATCCGTGACCGAACCACTATAAATACTCGTGTCCGGTTTGCACTTTCTTTTACTTACTGCTTTACTTTTATACTTGCATTATATTATTGCTTGTGTTGTGACTTAATGGTTATGCTTGTGTGACAACTTGTGTTAGTATATGCTTATATTAGTCATAGACTATAATTAGTATTTTTTGTATTACAACAAGCTTGATCGATTATTTGATACAACAAGTTTGAAGATTTTAAAATGGTAACGTATTTACCCCCCCCCCCCCCCCGGTTTCACAATTGGTATCAGAGCCTCGTGGCTCTTATTTTCAAAACAAATGGTTTGTAAAATGGAGTACGATCCATGTATCAAATTACCATTGAAGCGGAATATAATATGAAAAATGTTTCACTAATTATACTTAGAAATTTTGTTGTTAAATGTTACTTTGTATACAATCTTGAAGGTGTCATTGAAAAATAAAAGAAAAGATTTTTTAAAAGAATTTGTAAGTGTAAAATTATATGCTTAAAGCAAATTTACGAAAAATACGGTTTTGAAAGGAGTGTTTGGGATAACTATAAATTTAGTTGAAAAATCACATCTGTAAATGATTAGATAAGTCACATAAGTAGAAATGATGTTAAAATAGGTGTATTATATGTTTACTACTAAATCTAGTAAGTCCTACACATTCTCGCTATGCGAAAATATTTGTTTTTAGCATTCTGTGACATTCTGTCTCAGAGAGACACGGATCAGACGGAACCCTTTGAAGGGTTCCTTGCCCTTTGGAATAGGGATCCTTGGTCTGCACAGTCCAAAATTTTTGCAAACTTCAAAAATTCATAACTAATTAACCGTAAGTCCGTAGGAGTCGCGCCACCTATCAATTTAAAGGGAATTGAGTCTACTTTCATTTAAAAATACTCTCATGGCCTAAATCAAATTTTAAGTAATTAGAATAAAGCAAATACTACAGTGTGTCCAAAATGTTAAGTTTTGTTTTGACATAGAAACTCAAACTTTTTAGTCGGGCAATTTAAGTTGGTATCTTTTGAACATTGATATAATTTCTTTTGATAAAGAATTTGGTGATATTTATAAATATAAAGGAAGCTAATCAAGCTTGGTATACATCGTCATATTTAAACGCAAAGTGACGAAAAATATATTTCTTTTTTATGCTATGCTAAATGACTACTTGTAACACCCCCAAAATCATAATATTGCGGAAGCATACACTTTGGGTGCTACTAAATCGATAATCACAACACAAGATATAGGGAACGGATTTGAAATCCGTTTTAAAATACATTACATAAATTAAGTCATGTGGTCTTACATAAAATCTATTTCAAATGAAAAGGTAGCCCATTAAACATGAGGTCCAAATTTCAGAGTTAACGCATTATTAAAAACATTTCCAACATTTATTATGACCATTGCCATGCCCTGCCTTCAGTTAACGCACCTCAGTTTCCTGAGAAAAACATGCTAAAAGTCAGCTAACGTTGGTGAGTTCATAGGTTTAAAGTAAATAGCACATATTGACCAATAGCAATAATCAACAAACAATTCAGCAAATACACACTACTCAGCTATGCAAACACTAAGCCTCATCTAACCGGTCTATGACATTGCCACGTGCCCAACTGGCATTAGCATAAAAAGGGTGCCCACGAGTGTTAATTCCCAGACACTCGACCTATTATTCGATTGGTATACGTTCGCCTTGGCTATGCCGAGCCAACCGAACGGGGGTGTCATCCCCAATAGATCTATTTATATCAAACGGCTTCCTAGAAAGGAATTAACGGTTGATGATAGTGGGCGCAATGAGATTAAGCTAAACTTAGGTTTCTGCATATTAGTGTGTATAAAAACAAAATCCACTTTTGGTCCATGAAAATAATTTTTGCATGTTTCTCGCCCCAAAGCTTGTAAAAACAAATCGTATAAAAATATGGGGCTATAAACTCACCTTGCAAACAACAGCAATCTGCTAATCAACAAAATAGTGCAACCGCACCGACACACAACCTAAATCAGTACGGTAAGTGTTAGCGAAATATTCGTGTCACATATGTCTTTATTTTATTTGAAAAGTTTACGTTTGACCAGTGCTCGTGTATTTCTTGCTTGTTGTGTGGTAAAATATATTTAAAAATGATTTATCGTTGTAACTCTTGGTGGTGGCTCATGGTGAAAGTGCACGGTGGGAATACGTAACGGAATATCCGTGCTGGTATTCGCCGTTTAAAATGCGCAAGTATTATATATATATATATATATATATATATATATATATATATGTGTGTGTGTGTGTGTGTGTGTGTGTGTGTGTGTGTGTGTGTGTGTGTGTTAAATACACATGTATTTAATTAATTAAGATTATAATTAATTAAATAGGTTTTTGAGAAATTAATAAAATAATGAAGTTAGTGGAGGATTATTATATTATAAATATTATTTATTATTTATAATACAAGTTTAATTATAAGAAAATAAAACATTGTTAAGTAATTTTAGAAAATTTACTTAAGTTAAGTACTTTCACTAAAATACTCTAAGTGTTAGATTTTTAGAAAATTTGGGCATGACCCATTCGTTTATACAACGTTTCCATTTTCCTCAAGTGTTGCAATTTTTCCCAAATAACTCATCTCGTAAAGTATATGTGCAAAATACGTTAGTAATATATATTTTGGTCGTCGCGAGTAATTTTTATCGTTATAATTATTGTTATTGTTTCGTTTAATTATTAACAATAGATTTCGACACAAAGTCAATATTTAGTTTAAAAGTCAACAAAAGTCAATATTAATATTATTTTGGTTAAAAATGTCATTTTTCACCCTTTTGGAGACTAAGCGTCTCAAAACAAGTCCAAAACTAGTTTTCGTTACATTTATCGTTTCGTTAAGTAATAATATCCATGGTGAGTCGTAAAATATTCCAAAAATCATTTTTGTCATTTAAATTGTATTTTGGGCCGAAATTCATGTAATAAGCCCAATAGTCACTTTTAGCCCAAAACACATTTTTAGTTAAAACGTATATATCGTCGCGTTTCTAAAAGTCATTAAACTCGTTCATTAAGTCCGTTTGGTCAAAAAGTCAAAACTACAAAACTTCACAGTGGGCTCGGCCCAACAGCCTCATCGTGGGCTTATGTGTCCAATTTTTATCTTTAGTCCATTATTTAGTAAACTTGTAATTATTAGTTACTTATTAAACTTTAAGCTTATCAATTAAGCTCTAAAAAATAAGCTATTAAGTTAGATATTCAAATATGACCAAATTAAGTTCCATTCGACCCATACATACTGTGTCAACTTATTTTCTCATTTTTACTAGTTACTTTCTATAACTTATGGCTTATTCAATAAGCTATTCCAAATAAGCACTTAAATATATTTTCCACCATTTCACCATTTGAGTCAAAATTTTATGTTTTTCAAAACCCCAATAATCTTTTATTTTTATTGTGGCCGATTTATATATATGGTCTCTAAAGTTCATATATTGCTTAATCTCGCGTAATTAACATAAATCATGTTTGTATCATCAAACTAACACTATATGTAACAAAATTTACCACACAAGCAAGAAATTTACTAATTTGTTCATATCTCACTAAAAATGTCGAGCACTATATATAAACATGCAAACCCTAGCTTTTTACATATTATCAAAACATATACATTTAACACTTTTAATCATAATTAGACATCAAATGAACAAGAGATTAACAAGATTAGGAAAAATTTGATGATTCTTACAATGGTTGTGATGTTAACGTGGAGAATGAGAGACCAAGAACACCCAAAACTTCACCAAATTTACCCAAACCACGTTCCAAATAACCCGTAAAGCTTGAATATACACTCTATATTGATTGAACTTCAAAGAAAATTATGGGATCTTGATGTTTGATGTGTGCCAAAAGTTTTGAGATAAAAAATGATCTAGGAAAGTGTTGAGAGTGTTAAAGGATAAGTTGGTTTTGTTTTAGTAACATTTAGGGAAGTATGGTAATATTTATAAGATTAAATTGGTGTTAGTGGGTAAGTTTTGTCTTGTAATGGGGGAGTAGTAACTAGTGGCCGGATTTGGTGTATTAGGGGGAGGGTAAGATTTATTTTTACTCCGCGTTGGTGTATCGTGTGTCGGTTTGAGCTAAAACGTGACCGTAAAGTCCCGGTTTGACCTTTTTGCACACGTATGCGTAAAATAAAATTTTTATCCACATTTTTGTTAGAAATGTAATAAAATATTATTACTGACTCAAAAATATATTTATTTGACTGTTATCATGTGTATTGTGCTGTCGGTACGCGCGTGCGGTTGTTTTTCGGAAAAATGCGAGAAAGCTCTCAGTTAATTACGAGACTTGTCAGTAACTATCAGAAATAGGATAATTTAGGTTTACTGACAAAAATATACTCTTTCTGCAGTGACTGTAAGCTACAGTATGCGGGACAGCTCCCAAAAATGCTTAAAAATATTCAGAAAAATGCAAATGCGTATAGAAATGCTCAGCTTAAAAATAATTAATACTCATTTAATATTAATTAACAACGTGAAAATTACCATTCGTTACACTACTTGTTTTGGTTTATGTTGTTTGCATATATGTTGCTTACTTATTGCAAATTGTTGTGTACACCTGTCTGGTTGTGTAACATAAGTATCAATCTTGCTATGTTATTTATTCGCTTGTTTGATTTCTTGTTTATGCACAAATAGGACATTTGCTAGATTTTGTGCACTAAGTTGGAAAATTGTTTTTACATTACATATAGACTTAGATAATTTTCTTTGCATATGTTATATTAAAATCTTGCATAATTCTCTTAGAAATGAGAACTAAGTAAAACTAGTCAAGTACTTTGAAAAATGTTGTTTTACACAAATTCCCACTTAATAGTTCAAGTGTTAAAATGTGTCACTACTTTCAATGATTATCGAAGCACTCAGTATCTTTGAAAAAGGTGTGTGAAACAATGATGTATGAACCATTATATGCCTTGTAGGATGTTAACTTGTTATTTAACGCTTTGTGAACTAACCAAGTGTCGTGCAGGTGGATAACATCATTATGTTATCAATTTTTATTTTTCACGTTTTAGTGAAATTTTTTGCCCTTGCATGATTTATACCCATATATGTGTTTATACCTGTTTTATTGTTGTTTTCTAATCACAACTAATTAATTACACATGTTTTAGGAGAAATTACGGGATTTGAACGGGTTTCGGGGATTGAAAAATGCCCACTGTTAAGATTTTTGGCTTGGCGGATGGGGCGGAACCAAATAATTGGTTCCGCCTGTGTAATTTTTTGGTACCGCCAAAATCTTACCCACGGATGGGGCGGCACCAAAATATGGGTTTCGCCCATTATATGTTTTGGTGCCGCCAGCCTGCAATAACACATTTTCATTTTCGTTTAAATCCCGCACTCTAGATCACTCACTTTTGTTACTAAGATACTTTTCACTGATATTCACTTATATTAGGATCATGTCATCTCACTTGCACCAATAGGATAACCATCTCTGATCATACTTTCAAATTTCATGAAAATGCTCCAAGGTACCTTTCTCTATAAAGGAAGGAATCCTAAAATTGGTTCCTTGCAATCCGTGGACCACTGAGATTTTATGATCATTACACACATTCACTGCATTCTTCCGTCCTTTACTCATCCTTTATCCATTAGCTTGATTTGTTTTATGAATTGACAACTTCCTAAATAATCCGGACTCATTATTTGTAAAGATAACATACAATATTAAAAATCACAAGTCCAACTTATGGCTTTAGATGTAACACCCCCAATTCAATGATGCAGCGGAATTCAAACTGGGTGTTAGTCGATGGCACAACAGTCATAATAATAGAAAACGATCTCTAACTGAGTCGTTTTAAAAAGGATTTATCATTCAAATAATATATTAGAGTTTACAAGATAGGTCCCAAAGGTTCCATGTTTACAAAATACATCAATATAAAGTCATTTGATGTCGTTTTGAATGATAAAATAAGTTATAGCCTTTTTGATTTAGTCTGTGCCCCTCCGTGCCATCCTTGATCACTTATGCACCTGAAATACATGCTTAAAACTGTCAACACAAAGGTTGAGTGATATTCATAGAGTTTGTTATAGAGTTGAACACAATATGTTGGTAGCGCGAGTTATAAATTCACACTCATGGTTGGAAAACAAAACAGTTATTATTATCCACTAATCTTATGTAACCAATACGTTAACGTGTGCCAATATCGATCGGCTGATTGCCCCGGTAGGTACTTTGCCAATATACCTAAGACTCAAATATAGTGCATTTGATTACCGGAACTAGTCAATACAAACGGGATTCGTCAATCCCAATAGACCTATTCACTAATATTCGCGCTCACTATCCTAGTGATTAAATGGTTCATGATATGGGGACTTTGAGTGGCAATGATGGTACTTAGTGATATAAAACAATCAGATAGCATACAATTTCAAAGCATTGTATTCGGTTAAAATAACATGTATTCCCCCCAAGGGTTTGTAAAACAATTAAGTAATAGAAAGTGGGGCTATGAACTCACCGTGAGTTGGATTGTGTTATGGTGCTTAAATGAGTTCGATGGATAAGTCGGGAATTCTTTAAGTGCAACCTACAATAGAACGTTGCGACTTAGGTTTGGAGTAATGTCTAAGAATACAAAGATGAGCCTATATATGCCTTGCATTTTGTTCATGATGTAGTACTTAGTGTGTCAGGTAGGTTGTTGTATAAAGATGGTTTATGAAACATGTTTAGTTTGTATATCTCGTACTACCGTTCGGGCCATCATGATTCAGATGTCATGTAGCAAACGTTCGAGGAGCTATGACACTTTAATTCGTAAATCCAGCAACTCGTCGATCCGTTTACCCAAATGAAACCCCTCACATAAAGCTCCCTAATGTTGTAGTATTTGATAGAAAATATATTTTGCTTATTTGATTATATGACACATTAAGAGTTTATTAATACAATAAATAAACTTAACAAAGTCCATAAGTATTTAAATCATGAACATAATATAAGGACCATATATAGCATGAAATAAAGATAAGAAACATATAAATGATATTGAGCAAGAGTGGGTGTTAGTGTTCTTACAACTTTTGGCTTTCACTTAAGAAAGGAAATCAAGGATTTAAGAACAAGAACTAGAACAATTCCTCCCTCGGAATCCTTAAAAACCCGAAACCAAATTAAGATTATTACGACGTCTTTTTGGAAACCCGAAGTTATTCAAAGATTATAACGACGTCTTGTTGGAAACCTGAAGCTATTCGAAGATTATAACGACTTCACTTGAAAACTTTGAAGAAAAGAAGATCAAAACCTAGTTTTCTTTCAAGAACACAAGATTTTTATTTCAAAATCTATAAGAAGTGCCTTTAGGGTTTAGGACTTTAGGTTATAAGAAAGGAGGGTGCAAGTTTTAATGAAGGTTTAGGTTAGTATTTATAGGAAGCATTTAGGGTAGTTTTGTAAATACATTATTACACATGTAATGATCTAATGAATCAAAGGCTAGGATCAAGCCACCAAGGGATGACTCCCCCCTCTATATGGTGGTTTTCAATGGCTAGGGAGGATGACTTGGTCAATTTTTGGTGTTATCCTATTTACGGAGTGAGTTTTGGCTCCGTTAATCGCTAACCATAAGTTATTAGGCCACGAAACGTAAAATCGGGTATCGTAAAAATACGAAACTTGAAAGAATGATTAAACTTGTCAATATACTCCATAATAAAATATAAAATGAGTGGTAAGTTCAATCGGGTTGCTTAAACCCTGTTAAAACTGGAAACGCGGGTCTAAAACGCGTAATACGTAAAACGTACGAAAGTTGCGTAAAATTGAGAAAAGTAAAATGTAACTTTTCTAATATGAAGATAATGGGTTAAAATGGCCTATAATGTCTAGACTGGGCTCAGTCTAGTGTTGGTTGGTGTTAAACGTCTTTTAGACCTAAAACCGTAAGCCTAAAAATCAAGGAATGCTTTATAAACTCAAAGAACGATTTAATGGTCAATGGAGGAGGGAAAATATGTTGAATTTTTCAACAATATAAAAGCTTCTAAATTCCTTAGAAAATATGGTGCAGGTGAAGGCTAAGGTTGCGGATAAGTGAAAGTGCTTAAAACGTAAGTTTAGTTCTGCAAGACACAGGGTCTATTTGGTAACATTTTGAATTAATTATCAAAAATTCCCTAATTGATTGTGAATGTTCTAAACATTAATCTGATGCGAGGAAAATTGGCACAGTTGGTTTTCGTTATGCGCAGGATGTTTAAACGACGTTTAAACCAAACGTATAATTTCTTAATAATTTTTGCGAAAATGACCCGACAAGCGTCCAACTTTTATTTTGTCATAGAAATAATTTATCTCACGAGAATATGAAATAAAAATTTCGATATGAAATAAAAATTTCGGGAATGAATAGTGCCAGTGAATAGTAAAAATGAAAAGTAAAATTTTTGGGAATAGAAGTTAACCTGAAATGCGAATTGTTACATTAGATATTGTCTTGTATCCACATATGTTGTCTCACTTGGTTAACATGAAAATAATGTGTCATCCTTCAAGACGATAAGGATTTACATCGAGTCATAACTCACACTCAGGTTAAAGATGTATTATCAAGTCTTGCTATCTTTGAGTGCGATCTAATCTCAACAATGTAGTATTGACAACTTGAGTATTTTGTCCAAAATATTCAAGTAAAATTGACTTACGATTGTAGTCATTAAAAGTCATATCCGAAAAATCAAAGTATCTTAACAACATATGTTAAAACACTTATCCTAACACTCTCCCAATCAATAGGAATAAAACAAATGTCAATAGGTATTCATCATTGAACATTTAGATTCACTTGTTCTTTCACCATCATCTCATCACATTCACCTATGTGATATATCTCAGCCCCTAAGCTTCACAAACATGACCAAAACTTCAAGAACTTCACCCACTAGTTGTACCAACCAATGATCCACAAGGATTAGTATCCATCCTTGTTGTTTTCAACATCTATGAAACCTAAGTACTCCCATAGCACAACAAACCTCTACTTCAACACATCCTTCTTTAGACACACTAGAAGACCTACAGCCTAGATCAACCAATCCAACATCTTTACCATCATTTGAATCCGTTGAGTGCATTGCTCAAAAAGACCTTTGTCCAACACTCGTACCGAATCAAATGCACGTTAAACAAACTCAACCATACTTTCCCACCTATGAGGACTTAGATAATTCATTATGGCTAGAACCTCCACTATCAAATGAGCATGATGCTCCTAGTCATTTTTTTTATCAATTTTCACTAGGTATAAGTAGTACTACTTTCACAAGTTATCAAAGTATTAGTAATACTTTGTCCTTAAACTTCTGCATAAGTTTCGTTAAACCTTAAATCAATATTTTAAACAACATATTTTAAAATGCAATCTCAAAGCCAACCTCATGCACCCTGAGCGACAATGACTCTTGAGGAGTATACATAAGAAACTCGAGTGAATTCCTCTTGTCATCATCTAGTGAATATAATCTTGAGACCAAGTATATTTAGGATAGGACTATCCGATTCAAACACTTTGGCTTCATATCTTCATTTAGGAAAACATGATGTTTTGGAAAAACATTATGCCTAAGAAATCATGCGTTAAGTTTTCATCTTGTTAAAAGGATAATGTATATCCTATGCATCATTCTCTCCTTGCGACATGAACGGTTGTGTTACAAGAGATTTCATTACACCTCATTGGCTATATGAACTTGTACAAACATCTACAAGTTCTATGAACTAGCGTATATAACCTTTATCTAGTCATACTTGTTTTCATAAGCGTGATAACTTTATCCCATAGGAAAAACTTACGTATTGAAAGATACAATTTGTATCTATTCTCTTCCAAGCTTACATCATAACCAAATCTTGCTCGTTGCTTATCTAGAGCATACACAAGATCTATTGAAGTTGGTAACCTTACTTAGATACTTGTTGAATAAAATTCCAAAGAGCTTTCTTGATTTAACATTTTCCATTGTCACACAAACACATTTCTTGGTATTAGATGATCAAATCAAATTTATAGTACACACTTCAACTCAACATAAAAGATGTCATCAATTAGATCAGGCAATAAGAACAACCTTAGATTCTAAACACAAGATTAAAACATATTGTTTGTCGACACACCATTATTAAATTCTTGGGTATAACATAACATCTTCATGCCTTAGTTTTAATACATTTAGTTGAGTCACATTAAGCCAAGTATTAATGAGACAAATCTAATTATCATTATTACTCTTAGGTAGTAGATACGATTTTACTTTCGTTAGTTTATCAAGACCACTTGCATTTGCATATACATGCATTGATTACATGCTCTTGTTTAATATGACTAACTGTCTTGATGTTATCTTGGTATTTGATAACTATTTGATTGATAATATAATGTGTAAACCTTGAAAAGGTTTTTGTCTTTATAAGTCCTTTATGCTTATTTGTTTCATGCTACCAAATGTTTAAGCTTAAACTTTATTTACATGATTCTGTCCCTTCTATGATGTTTCACATGATTAACATGTTACTTGTGAACTCATAATATGCCATTTTGATATATGATGTTTTTGTTATAATATATCTATGTTTGAAAGCTCTTGTCTTTTATTGACATTCATTAAACCTTTTCGTAGGATAGTCTAAATGATACAAAATGTTATAATTTAAACATGGTTTGCATGAATTTTTCGTCTTGCTTCTTTTGTGACTTTGTCACACTATTTGTTTGCTACGTGTGCACTTATAATTTGTCAAAGTACTTTTGGTATGATAAACTTTTAGAAGTCTTTTTATCCTACAAATTAACTGTTGTTTATTGTTGTAACCCGATAGAAATCCGAAGTCGTGTGAGTACACTTTCAGATCAATAAAATGGAGTGGATACCAATTTATGATCGGATAAAATCGAATTTGATTCAAGATTGTGTATGTGAGTATGTTTGCAGAATCTCGTAATCAAAGATCTGTGATCAGAATATATCCAAAAACGGTTTATAGGGCCTGATAACTGTTTTACAGTTATATGTATTATTTGGATAAGTCCATTTAATTTGTAACATATTAAATATGTAACAAATTCGAAAAATACAAATTCTAGTAAATTTTTAACATAGCAATGTTATACCAGGGGCTGCCAATTTTAACAAATTCGAAAAATACAAATTCTAGTAAATTCTAGTAAATAAATAACAAGGACGAAACCAATTTTTTGGTTTTGTGGGTTGCTGAGCTTGTTGGCTATAAATAGCAGCCCATTGTTCACTCATTTCTCAACCACTTAAACACACATTCTCTCTACTATGTTTTCATACATTTAGATCAGTAGTAACATACATTAATCACCCTCATTATCATGATCATAATGCTTCTGACTTTCATTATGTTATAAGATACACATAATAGACCGAATTCAAAAGTTTGATATATACGATAGAAAAAAATAAAACCTGCTACACAAGAAAGGAAAAAGTATCAATTTAGTTAAATTTTCATACCTTTTGCCCTGTTAAGAAAGCATAAATACCGAACATAAAATATGATTAACATTAAATAATCCCAAACACTCGAGATAGTTAAACCCTTCGTCATATGTTCGTTGTTATTTTGGTAAGAGTTGGTTGAAACATCCGCCCAATTTCGATACAAACGAGAAAACCCACTCTCATTTCCAAACATAAAAAAAAAACACCCAATTGTTGAATTCATCAAAAACCCAATTGTTGTTCCAATGTCTCAGCTTCTCAATTCTTCATTCACACCCACAACCACCACACTCCGTCGTACATCACTCACCCAACCAACGAGTATCCGAAAATGTACCCAAGTCCATGCCAAGATCCGAGAGATTTTCATGCCAGCGCTAAGTTCAACAATGACGGAGGGGAAGATTGTCAACTGGATTCAGTCTGAAGGAGACAAGTTGTCGAAAGGACAGTCTGTTGTTGTGGTGGAGTCTGATAAGGCGGACATGGAAGTCGAAACTTTTTACGATGGGTATCTCGCTGCTATTATGGTGGATGAAGGTTCCGTGGCTCCTGTTGGTTCTGCTATCGCTCTTTTGGCCGAGAGCGAGGACGAGATTCCTTTGGCTGTTTCTCAAGCTCAGAAACAGGGAGCAGGAGTGGGGGCAGGGGAGACGCCCCCGGATGCTGGCGCTGTAGCTACAGCGCCAGCACCAGTACCGGCTGCTGCAGTGAAAACTGCAGCAGGGGCTGGGACAGGGGGGACAATGTCCACCCACCCGGCTTCTGAAGGAGGGAAGAGGGTAGTGGCGTCTCCTTATGCTAAGAAGCTGGCCAAGGAGTTGAATGTGGATTTGAGTTTTGTGGTTGGGACTGGGCCGTTAGGGAGGATTGTGGCCAAGGATGTTGAGGCTGCGGTTGTTGCGGCTGCTGTTGGTGGTGGGGAGAAGAGTAAGGAGAGTGGTGTGACGGGTGGGGTGGAATTGGGTTCGGTTGTTCCGTTTACTACAATGCAGGGTGCGGTCAGTAAGAATATGGTTGAGAGTCTTGGAGTGCCTACTTTTAGAGTCGGGTATACTATTACTACTGATGCGCTTGATGCTTTATATAAAAAGGTATAATTTTGGTTAAGTTTGTTATTGGACTGAATTATATGTTTACTCAATTGTTAGTTTTAATTAGTTAGTGGTTCTGCGTCATGGTTATTTATGGTTTTTGGAGTTTTTATGAATCGGTAGGAAATGCTAATCTTTGCGCTTATTGCTTGTCGATAAAAGATTTTATCTTAAGGAGAACAGTAGAGTAGAATTAGACTGTGAGTGAGAAAGGGATTATGTGATATTTGGATATTGAGAATCAGATAACTACGTGAATAATAAACCATTTTGCTGGATATTGGGTTTTGATGAGGTTGGCTCCTTGAAGTTCTAATTATCTTCACCTTTGTTTAGTTTTTGGCAAGTCGTGATTTATTTAAGAGACCAATAAATTAAACAAGGTTGCAACATGGAAAGGCAATAACCGGGCAATCAGGTTTTTGGCTCATTGATTCTGTGAAATTAGTGTTCTCATTGATTATGATGGTCTGCAATCATGAACTGAGTAGCTTTTTTTAGTGCTTGTTTTCTACATGTATATATGGGTTTGACCAGATCACTATCTTACATGTGTAAATTTATAGATAAAGTCAAAGGGAGTGACAATGACAGCATTGTTAGCAAAGGCTACGGCACTTGCATTGGCTAAACATCCTGTTGTGAATTCAAGTTGTAGAGACGGAAAGAGCTTTACATACAACAGCAGTATCAACATTGCTGTTGCAGTGGCAATTGAGGGTGGGTTGATTACTCCTGTGCTTCAGAATGCAGATAAGGTCGACTTCTTATATAATACAATGTTAGTGAACTTGATGTGATGAGTTATCTTTGTGTATTTACTTGTATCTTGTGTTGTTTTTGCTTAAGGTTGATATATATTCATTGTCGAGAAAGTGGAAGGAGTTAGTAGACAAGGCCCGCGCGAAGCAACTTCAACCTCAAGAATATACCACAGGTATTCTTTTTTTCAACTTTTGATATTAGGTTCGACCTGTTTACTTGTCAATGTGTCGATTTGGGCTGTGTTCTCTCAAACGGGTCAATGTGACCTGTTACAACTTGAAGCCATTACCCAACCTGACTATCTATCATCCTCTATTTGCTACTTACATTTATATTAGATTTCTATAGTGCTGTCTTAATCCCATAACTAGTGATGTTCGGCATTTTGTTTGTTTAGTGTCTAATGAATGTTTTGAGACAAAAAGTTATATGGTCTCAAAGCTTCGCTTTGTAGACATACCTCTTGTGTAAGAGGGAAATTGAGATACAACGACAACTAGTTATGTAGTCAGCAATCATAGTTCGTGTTGATTGTAGATTTGTAGCAACTGACAGAGCTGGACATAGAATAAAACTTAAGGAGTCGTTTATAAGCAATAGTACATTTAAAACAGATAGGGAATTAGGTATACAAAACACATTGTAATGCAATAACAGTATTCAGTTACTGTGATTCTTATGCTAATCTTATAATGATTGTTTTTTAGTAAATTTAACAATAGCTACAACTTAGTCATTGGTGCATGACGTAGTTGTAGTATTGACGGTATGTTTCATAGCTGACAATTTTTGACTCAACTTCTGTTTGCCGGTCACCACCTCTTGCTTTTACTGCAATCTTTTAGCTACTGATATTCACTAATTAGGGAACGATTAACGAATCATTATTATATGATGCTTTCTTGTTCTTTGGGAATTTCTTAATAAAGGTTTTCTAAATCTTTTTGTATTTGGTCTTTTTCTTAACCAATTTTGACAAAGAAGATGATCATGAAAACAACCATATTGGAGATGATACCCTTACTCATACCCATTACCATTCCACCCTATACGTAAGCCCATACCCATATTGATCCCTAGCAACAACCCAAACGCTGCCTAAACAGTCAAATACTCTATAATATATCACTTTTTTGCGCCACCTCATGTAATTCTGGAGCATTTGTTATGTTGACAATCTTTGTTTTAGCATTGCAAAGTTATAGTTAAGACTTGTGGATGTGTCCTTGTGGAGTGTTATAGATCCCATGAAAGGCATAGACGTTAATACATCATAGTCATAGTCCTTTAATGTGCTTTATTTTTAAATAGTGTAGTGATTGCCATGCATAAATTTGTGCCTAACAAGGATTTTGATCCACATGGCAAGATCAATGGTAAGTATGAGGAGAGATAAATTGTCCGTGTTTGCAACAACAAATAGGTTAGGCATAATAGTAGTCAACTAGTCATATGACTCAGGTATCCAAATCATTTCCCTTTTTTATATGTATCACATAGCAACAATATGGTTCGTTTCCATTCATATGGATACTGATCAGATACATCATGCAGTGACTCCCCATCATGGTAACCAAGATTACAAAGAAGGCTCCTCAGTAAACTGGATTAACACTCAATGACCCTAATATTGTGTTTTCTCTAGTAGTATATATGCCTGTTTACGTCTCTTGGATGTTGTCTTGTCTAATTTGATTGAGTTGTAGGATGGCTTCCATATATGATTAAGTCTTTTATTTACTATGTGAGAGGACCTGATGTTCTTGAAGAGTAGCATGTAATGTAACACAGGTTTTACAGTTTGTAGTTTAGTTGGTTGGGTTAGGAGGTTTCTTATCTCATTTGGTGGAGCTGCATTGAAGTAGTTATTGAAAGATTAGGGTCGTATGTGTCAGCCCCATGTCCAATATCTGTTTATTCTTATCTATCTTTCACTTACATGTTATTTTGGCTGGTTTACAACCAGAAGCCTTGCGCCTTGGGGTCTACATTTTAGAGCCAAAACTTTATGTGCAGTTTCATGCTTGATTGTTATGGATTTAACATAGAAGTCTTTTTGAATCTTTAAAGAAGTCGAGCACCTTAAAACCACTATATTTAACTTAATATTAATATCTGCAATCGACTCATTTATGGGACAAAGAGATGTCATAAAATGTACTTGTTAATTCTGAAGGTTGGACTAGGGAGTACCAACTTTTTGCCACTCTCATTTTTTGGATTTGTTAACGCCTCTGCAAAAGTTGTTTATGAGAAAAATATTTGTTCTGTTGCAGGTACATTTACTCTTTCCAACCTAGGAATGTTTGGAGTGGACCGCTTTGATGCCATCTTGCCACCAGGAACTGTGAGTTCTCTTGTATATGCAAATGGCATGAGTTTTTGAGCTACATGTTCTAATTACTTTCTGTAATATCTTGTTTGTGCAGGGTGCAATCATGGCTGTTGGGGCATCTGAGCCTACTGTTGTTGCCACCAAGGATGGCCGGATCGGCATGAAGAGTCAGATGCAGGTATGATTAATCAGATATTCCCACACCACTGTTTTTACTGGTCATCATCCATAGCATTCTAGCGTTAGTCATAAGCGGTAGCAAATTTGGGTGTTAATAACGGGTCAAAATAGATAATTCTGGTACGGGTTGAAATGAATTTGGTTGGGTTGACCTAAAACACTTTGTGTACTAAATGTGATCACGAAAAGTATATTATTACAATAATAATCTAGTTAAGGTTGTGTGCGTTGAGTATACACATTGGGCGACCTTTGATGAATTTGCCATATAGCGTTTTAGCTATTTTTTCTGTTGGCGATGCCGCCCGTTTTCGTTTCGTGGGAGTCCCCATATCCTTTAAAAGGGGGAAAAATATATAACGGAAATCGATCAGTTCATAAATAACTTGGTCGAAAGTGTCACCTCTAGCATAAATTAGTTAACTGTTATCTTCTCCCACTCGATTTAAGAAGCATTTATTTCTATGAATATGACATTAGAAGATGAAATGTGGAGAATACGATTAGTTAAGTAAAGTATGCGTATAAGTATCGAAAAAACATCATATTTACAGGGGTTTTAATGATTTGTACAGGTAAATGTTACAGCTGATCATCGTGTAATATATGGGGCGGATCTTGCTCAGTTCTTACAGACGCTAGCGAAGATCATTGAGGATCCTAAAGACCTAACATTCTAGTTGAACCATTTCTTGTATTTACCATGAGGTTCTGCTTTCAATACATGGCCCTTGTTGTCAATGTCATTGGCATGAGGTTCTTAGTCGAAGTTCCGTTGGAACACAAAGTGAGCATATTTTTGAAGAGTACCAAACTCTCTTTTGTCAATTTTCAGACTAATTGTTGTGTTTTTATCATGTCTTCAATGAAACTGTTATTTTATCATATTTGTCTATTGTTCAATGTTGCTGTGACACACTATTAGGTTATGGGTTAAAACACAAACCTTTATGGTATTGACTAGGAACTTTGTACCAATCTCTCTTTTGTCATATTTCAGACAAAATTGTATTTGTTTTTATCATGCTTTAATGAAATTGTTATGTTTGTCTTCCGTTCAGCGTTATTTGACACAGTGTTGGATACATTGTCTCAACTTATTAACAAGTAAGCTTAAAGTGGATTTGGCATGTATTCAATCTTTTCTGGCTCAACAGAAGTAAATGATAAGAAGCGATTCGGGGGTAGGGGGTAGTTAGATGCCAATTTTTTGAGCTTTTGCAATTTAAGAAAGTCATGAGTTTTTTTTTTAATTATGTTCCATTGTATGACAACTTCCGCGCAAATAATTTGCTCTCAACCTAATGTCATGGAGCTTTCCTTTGTTACAATGACAATAATCATAAGTAAGAATGTAACTTAGTATATACAAGTAGCAATTACCTATATAAAAAGTAATTGGAACATTGATGGTACAACTCTAATTATGATTACACACTCTCTTGCACAAAACAAAATAACACACAGTATGGTATATAGCTAAAGAACTTTAGTGTTCCCTTAGACAAAGATCTAAAAAATATATATCGCCTTAGTTTCTCACGTTAAGGAGCAAACGTAGCACACTCCTCATTTTCGGTCTTGCTTCAGGGGATTCACTCACACAGGCTAAAGCAACCTTTAAGACTGCTAACATCTGGTCTCTAGTGGCTGGCGACGTCCTACTCACAGTGGAATCAAGTATTTGGTCCAAGTTATCATTTTGTTTTGACTTGCTTGATACCCACTTGGCTAATTCAGATCCTTCACTAACCGCTGCCTTTCCTGTCAACAATTCAAGCAAAATCACGCCAAAACTGTAGACGTTTCCAGCCATTGTCACCCTCATTGTGTAAGCATACTCTGAAAGTTAAAAACGTCAATTTTATTTTAGAATTCAACATTTGAAATGAGTATGAGCTACATCAAAACAGTTATATTTTGTGTTACAGATATGAATATGGATCAATGATATATATACCTGGAGGGACATAACCAACAGAACCAGCAACAGCAGAAAGATTGCCTGCGCTCTTTGAAGGGTCGATCACTTTAGAAAGTTCTATATCTCCAATCTGAGGTTCATTAAAGGACTTGAGCATAACAACTTTACTAGAAAGATCAAGGAGGGTGATTGGGCCCAAAGGGTATCCATGGAGAAAAGCCAGCCCGTTAGCAACACCTAATGCAATGCTGTAACGGTTTGTCCAATCTAAACCACTTCCCATGCTTCCATGAAGAATATCAAAAAGACTCCCTTTGTCGGTGAATTCATAGAAAAGATATGCTCTCTTTCTAGTCAATGTATACGCCAGAGGGATCATGACACTTGAATTTCTCAGTCTCCCAAGAATTTCCATCTCTGTTTCAAACAAATCATGGGTGCCAAGTTGGAACATTTTGTCACTCCAATCGAACTTCTTAACAATATAACTCATACCCGATGGCATGATAGCCTTGTAATAAGTAGAGAACCTCGTTTTCACAATAACATTGGAGGTATGACTCACAGCCTCCATCGCCTTGGTGAAGTCAAGATTAGTTCTATGAATCACATTTAAAGTCAGCAGATTGCTTTTGATGACCTCTGGCTTAGTAGAATGTGTTTCCTCATCATTGACCTTATGAATTCGCCTAGAAACAATAAGGGCCACAAAGACAACTATCACAAGTGCAACGACCGCTGTTGTGGAAGCGACAATAATTGCCACAGACACAGGCTTGTTATTCTTCCTCACAGGTGTAGAAGAAGGGTCCGATGTACGTGACAAATTTGGATTCCCTTCTATGATCACAATAACATTTTGACCAAACTGAGGAACCGATCCTGCAAGCATATTGTTGGAAACATCTATCTCTATAAGGGTTCTCATTTGGCCTAGGAAAACTGGAAAATCACCTGAGAATCTGTTGTTTGAAAGATCTAAGAGTTCAAGTGATCGTAAGTTGGAGATAACATTTGGTATCGGCCCTCCAAAGTTGTTGTGACTGAGATTCAAAGCAATCTGCAATTTGGTGGGTAGTGACCCTATAGTACCTCCAAGTTGGTTGTTACCGAGTTGAAGCTCCAACAATGAATCCATGCTACTAAAAGAAGAAGGAACTTCACCACTCAATTTGTTGGCATGCAAGTCGAGATTAGTGAGCTTCTGTAACGTTGACAGCGATGAAGGGATTGAACCATTCATCGAATTCCCACTCATATTTAGTCTCACAAGAATCTGTAAACCACTGATTTCATTTGGGATCTCACCATACAGCTCGTTATGCTGAAGTTGAAGAACTTCTAATCTATTAAGCTTACCCAACTCACGAGGAACAAAACCGCCAAGATTATTATGTGATAAGTCCAAAAGTGACAAATTCTTTAATAATCCCAACTCTGGAGGAATCATCCCACTTATACCATTATCATTGACTTCTAAATAAGTTAACGATGGAGACACATTCCCAAAGGACCATGATGGTATTCCACCTGTTAAACTATTGCCACCGAGCCTCAACCTAACCAAAGTGGCTGATATATTGGAAGGTATAGAACCTTGTAACTTGTTAGAAGACAAGTCAACAGTGAGCAATTTCGGCTGGGACAAAAGATCACTTGGAATCGACCCGTTTAACTCATTATAACTGAGGTCTAAATTCTTTAGATACGACGTAATTCCCTGTGGGATTGGACCAGTGAAACCGTTCTGGTTAGCAGCAAATCGTTCAAGAGTGGTGATGGCGGAAATTGATCGTGGGATTTCACCAGCGAGTTTATTGAGTGAGAGAAGTAAGAATTGCAATTTGGAAAGTTCACCAATACCAGAAGGAATGGTACCGCTGAGTTGATTTGCACTCAGATCAAGCAAAGTAAGATTTAAATATTTTGTAATTTGATCAGGGATGCGACCCTCGAAAGAATTCATGGAAAGCCGAAGCTCCTGAAGACGAGTTGAATTGCCTAGTTTAGTAGGAATAGACCCGTTAAATCTGCTGTTACTAAAGTTTAAACTCTTTAACTCATTTAAACCAGCGAACTGTGAATCAATAACAACGTTAACAAACAAATTATGCGACAAGTCTAAAACCTCTAAAGGACCCTGGAACGTTGGCAAAGAGCCCGTCAAATCATTGTTACTAACGTTCAACGCTTTCAAACCACCAGCACCACAAGTAGTTAACAGAAATGGTTGTGGGATCAAGGTAAGCCGGTTATTTGAAATATCAAGTGATTCCAACGTTTGAATATCACAAACAAGCGACGGCCAGGAATTATTTACGTTTTCATTAGAGATGGACAAAGACGATAAAGAAAGCTTGGTGATGGAAGTATTGTTTCGTGTGCATGAAACACCTGACCACGAACATGTATTCGTCGAAGAGTTCCATTTGGTGTTGTTTCCTAGTGCTTGATTAAGGTTGTTCATGGTTGTTACTAGACTAGATGGCAACTCGTCACACGAAACATATTTAAAAACGAACAACGACAAGAAGAAGTAGAACAAGTACCTGCTCATTTTGATCAAGTGTACGTTCAGCTGTTTAATGTTTAATGTTCACTTGAGTAATCTTCACAACATGTATGTAGGATTTTTAGTGACAAAATATTTGAAGAAGATATGTAAGTTTTTGTGTGGAATTTTTTGGTTTAAAAGACCAAGTCAAGTAGACAAAGAAGGTTGACTAGTGGAGACGACTCGACTTGTGGAATTTTTGTATGGCGTATGGAATTTTTGTAAATAAATTTGGCGTGTGGAAAATGGCATTTGAATTGACCAACGACTTTTTTTCTATCAAACAACCAAAATTACTAATATACCATTAAAAAAGACTTACTAAAATTTTAAAATTATATCTATATCTAACTTATTTTTAAAATTAGCTACTACATCCGTCATATATTAAATGTACACTTTGACTTTTTTGAGTCTTTCTTGTTCAAATTTGACTTTAAATTCTATTATTTGTGTTATATAATACTTGATGCAAAATGTTATATAATACTTGATGCAAAATATATGAATGAATTGAGTTTTAAATATATTTTCATCAACTATTATATAACAAAAATAAAAATATTTAAGGTTAAAATTGAACAAAAAATACTACAAAAAGTCAAAATGGACATTTAATATGAGATGTAAGGAGTATATTTTAAACACAAATTAGTCGCCTCCCGACATTTATCCCAATATTTAATCTAGCTACATAATTAGTTTGTCAGATTCTACAAATGTAGTCATATTTACTTAACGGATCTAGCTTATTTTTATTGGTTAAATTCAGAGTTTTTCACACGCGATTTAGGGTGCGTTTGGGGAGTGCGTTTGGTATCCCCAATCAGAATGGGGTCTATGAATTTCATTCCGATTCAAGGTGTTTGTTTAGTGGGTACGAGAATGAAATGGGTATATCATAGCTATAGATTCATAACACACCAATTTGGTGTATATGAAATCCATTCCCGTGGCCCCTCTTTTTTCCACTACAAAACTCAAATATCTATACACTTTTTCATACCATATTTTGTCATCCAAACATAAATAATCGTAATGATATACTTTTTCATATCCATTGTCATTCTACCCCATACTAAATCCGATACCCATTGTCATTCCTAACAACAAACCAAACGGGCTACATGTGATTAATAGCAAGAAATATATGTGCAATGACTAGGAACACTACATGGACCATATTGTTGGAAACTTGGAATATATAATCCATATTATCACATAATAACATATAATCAATCACAACTACGCAACGGAAAATAGATCATATAGTGTAAACAATTAACCTAAAAGAAAACGTACCTTATTAGCTTTCTTAGCAATCCCCAAATTAGATCAAGAACATAATAAACCCTAAACTAGGGTTTATATAAATCGACTATATGCAAAGTCGATTACTTCACCACCAAAAATCAAAATAGGATTTCTCTGCGATCTTACACATACGTCTGTAATAGCAATTCAATTAGAATGCTAGTTCTCAAAAACACGTTTGTAATAGCAATTCAATTAGAATGCTAGTTCTCAAAACCAATAAGTAACTAAATCACTTGATTACAAAATCAAATCAAACCTTGCACACAAAGGGGTTGTTTGATCGATTATGTGGAGAGGGAAGAAGAAAAGAAAAAAGACTTGCTTAGGGTTTCAAGAGATGTAACTTAATAATGAACAAAAGGGTTCTATATATATAGTTACAATAACTTGGAGCCCAAGTAAAACATCCCACCTCCTCAAAGGGGTGTTCGGAATATGGGAAGAGGGGAGGGATTCTAGATCCTTCCATCTTCTATTTACAATTCGGTCCTTTTTCTTTCGTCTAACCACCGTTAGTAACTTCCATTAAGTAACTATTAATTTACCGGTCGTTAAAGCTTATTAGTTATATATAATTAATAATTTATTAATTATATTAATTGAATCTTTAAACGTAACGCGTGCGATCCCATACGCTCGAGTTCGATTCGGACATTACAAAATATGTTCACAATCCAACAGCTCCCACTTGGACATGTTTTAATAAACATAATGACATTGGTTAGTATCTAGCAACACGCCAATGCCCCCAGAACAACTAGGGTGTGGTTTCATGAAGCACATTAATGATTCATCATTATAATATCCTTTTGTTTCAAATACCATGTTAAATATGGATATGGATCTTAGTCATTCCATAATTTAACTATTATGTTTCTCGTTATATTCTGATTGATCAAGATTACCAAATCATCGGGACGTAATCCAGATCAATATTGGGTATGGCCATATAAACATCTTGTCAACCCTACGAGGGGCCCAGTTGTATTATACTTCAAAATAAATACGAAGGAACAAATTCTATCTTGACTACAAGAGTAATCCGTGAATTTCACAACACTTCTGAAAATAGCCCTTATGACTACCAGTTACAAATAGCGGTAGACTATAAATGCGATCCACCCACGCCATTCCGGCTTGCGTCTCAAGTCTAAGGATAAATAAAGTTACCATATACATGATTTACTTAATGACAAATATCCATAAAGTACAAACATGTCAGTTGGGATAGTCCGATATGCAATCTTTTGAATATCATGTGAGTATGGTAGGACCTTCCTTCAATATACAAAGTATATTTTAATCAGTCCATCAGATTTGTATTAATTCAATCATATTCCCATATGATTGATCGACAATGGACATTTAGAATAACATAAGTTATTCATGGAGTTAAACATGCAAATATAGTATACAACTTATTATAAATGAAAAAAAAAACATAACAAGTACTTTAATTCATTAAAAATAATAATTGTTTAATACATCCCTTATCCAAACACTAAATAGATCAATGCATGATAATTCTAGTTAATGAATTATGCCTCAAGACATGACTATCATACTTGTTGACAAGACATAAATTCAACTAGTTTTGATCTATTGGAATTTTGAGAATACTTATTTCAAGAATTCAATTAGTGAAGTTCTTGTATCTGTGCATACAAATATCTTGAAAATGCCACATAATATTTCATAAGGTGTGTGTCAACATCAAACACCTATTTATGACAATCATCTTTCAAACTTCTAAAGTCTAAAGTATTCTTATTCTTTAATGTATAATGCAACTTATGCTCTTAGTTGAGCACAACTAGTCCACATGGTCATCATCAAGGATGAAATTCTACCATGACTAGTATTGAGTGTCATCTCATTTGAACTAGCATCATTGTTTTCACACAACAATATGCTCTTTTAAAAATCCGTAAACTATGAGCATTTATTTTGTAATGTTTGGTGCATTCCTAAACTCCAAGTTTGTTGGCTATGACAATTACGCAACAATTGTCGTATTGTGCATCCATAGAATATGGGAAACAACTCTAGGCTGAGGAATGAAATTCTAAATCCAAACATATTCCATTAAAATATTTATTACACTAGTTATCTAATAACTTTCAATTAGATATCAATGTTGTCAAATCATCTTGCGTTCATGCATGATACAACAATTTCTCTATACA